>JANUSC010000674.1:0-58130 GCA_025200525.1 Camellia lanceoleosa | reverse complement strand
CAAATCCCATTTATGTAGCTCTTGTTATAACTTTGTCTTGACTTAGTGTCCTATATTGCTTCAAACACCTCCTTATTCCACACACCTTAAATGATTCCTTAGAAAGGATACTTCCTCATTAATCTATACCACCCTTACCCTATGACTGTGTGACCTCCCAAATGTGCTTGATTTGACCAAAATGTAGGATGTGATGTCCATGCATTAATGAATTTAAATGGCTTAGGTCCCAATCCCTATTATCTTCCTTCAACAAAAATTGGAGAATGGTGCTGAAATTGATCTAGAGTAAAAGCCCCATTGATTAAATACAGAAACTTTTCCGAGCCATAGGGGAGTCTAACAAAAAATGATCTATCCTACTCCACATATCCCTTCCAATGCATTACACCAAGTGAATTGTGCACCCTAGCATTAAGCCCAGTTAAACTGACTCCATACGGTCCACAAACTGTGTCAAAGAAATCCTTCATCTCCCTCTCTCTTCTTGAACACCCCTTTTCCTTTCATACAATAATCTGATTTCATTAAAATCACCACCCACCACGCATATGGGTTTGGAAAATGGGATTGTAAGCTCACCAAAGAGAGGGTCCCATAATTTCTTCTCTTCAACACCTCATTTTGGAGCATATATATTAACAATCACACAATCAAAAGCTTGAGCCAAGGTACCTGAGAGTCACTACAAGAAATTGCATTTTTCGCAACGCAACAAAATATGTTGCTAAAAGGGAAAATTCGTTGGCAAAGAGTTTTGCCGGCGCACAAAGCTACGTTGGCGGCAGAAGTGAGGCAAAAGTGGTCGACAAAAGTTTTTGCCGGCGAAATTATCATTGCGTTAGTAAAGTAATGCCTTTAGCGGCGAACATAGTCGTCAATAAAACCTTTATCCATAATCGGCAATTTACCTTTAGTCGGTAAAGTCATTCAAATATGATGATTATGTGGCACTTTTAGCGACACAAATTTGCATGGGCAAAAATATACTTTTAACAAGACAATATCGTCGGCAAATGTAAACTTTGGCGGCACATTCGTCGTCGATAAATGTTGCCATTGCCGACGATTTGGTTGTCGCTAAAGCTTTACTTTTGGCATTGGCAAAAAATACACTTCTACCAACACAATATGAGTGGGTAAAAGGTAAACTTTCGCGACACGTTTACTTGGTAAATGCGTCATTGCCATTTGGCGATTTAGTCGATTGATAAAGCTTTACTTTTGGCAGCGACAAATTGGCGTGGAGAAAAAATACACTTTAGCAACATAATATGAGTGGGCAAAATAAACTTTTGGCTACACATTTACCACAAGTTGTTTGTAGAAAGCTTTACTTTTGGCGACAAATTTATGTGACAACAAAAAAAATTGAAAATCATATATATATTTTTTTATAAGATTTACATATTTACAAGAGGCATCCTCGGGCACTACTATTACAAACTAATAACATTGATATTAAATCACCTAAGAAGTTGATGTGTAGGCAAAAAAACAACTTGCCGAAAAATATGCTTTTTAGGCGTTATATAAAACCAAAGGTAAACTCACTAAAGTACTCAAATACATCCAAATTGTGAACCCATAGTAAAAACAACAGATAACAAAATGAAAACATGAAACTAACAACCCAAATTTGCAGACCCGACATCTAGTAGCGGCTGCTCTGAAACATTCTTGGCCCGGCAAACTTATGCGGCGGCACGGCAATGACATCAATAGACCCAGCCAATAAGCGAAATTAAAGATGAATAACATCTAAGCAACAAGGCAATCACTATTGTAGTGTGTTACCGAGTGGAAGCAGTAAAGATGAAGTCATATTTTCTTTCTTTTGGTAACAAAAATTGAATTTCAACACAATCAATATTATTTTAGTTAAACAATAATTCTATATTTAGAATCTAGTATGTTCAAATTTGTAAATATACACTCACAAGGATAGATGCTCGTGATGCAAATTTACTTTTAACAGATGATGGGACCCGCAATACTTTTAAAATCTTCATCGACAAATAAGTAAGCCAGTGGAAGGAAAGCTTCCTTTGAGACCCATTGTTAGCCTTTCTTTTGCATTGAGGCTGATTTAACATACATATCAAGAAATGTTGGTTGTGCAACAAAAGCAATCAATCAAAACACTAGCTAGAGGACGTTAAATATAAGTGCACTTAATAGAGGAAGATTTTCATAATTGATGCCTTTCTAGATCCCATAGTTGATGTGTAATTTTAAGCCTCAAAGCAAAATATAAAATATGCGATATTATCTTTGCGGTGAAGTGATAGAATGCACTTTTTCGATACAAAATTGCACTCAATAGACCAAATTGCACTCAATAGAGGCTCCAAAATTACCTTTGAATAATTGCACTAGTATTGATAAATGATAAATTTATAGAGGAAGCTCAAATTGCACTCAATAATTGCACTTTTTAGGACCAAAAATAATTGCACTCAATAAATAATTGCACTCAATGATAAATTTAAATAATTGCAATATAAATAATTTGCACATTGCAATCAACTTTATCATTAAATAAATATGACATTGCATTTCACCGTACCTTAAACATCAGGAAGTGATCGGGCTTGTTTTTTGATGCCTATATCGGATCTTGACACTAGCTCAAATGAAGATGATCCATGGAGAATTATCTGGCCTGTAATTATTTTGTTATTCACACTTGAGTGCAGTGATTTCCATATAACATATTTGTGTGTGTTCTTGAGTTAAGGCTGCCACAATGTGCATAACCTTGCCTCTGCGGTTTGCTAGTGCAAGTGAACCGTTCATTCTCGATGAAGTAGGGTACATTATTTGTTCTCCACGATATCAAAAGAATCCACAAAACTTCGTTAGAAATTGATATACCAAAAACATTAAAACTTCACAAATTTATGAATTCATCGACAAGAAGAGGGTGCTTCTCTACAATGTTTATATACTTGAAGCAAATGACATAGCAAAGAAAAAATACTTGGTTAACTGTTTTACAAAAATTTCTGAAAAGCAATCCAGCTTTTGGAGAATATCAAACAGTTGTGTTCAAACATTTCATTATTTTGTTCCAAAAAATATGAAAGAAAAAAAAAAGAATAAAACACCACGCAGGGCATAAATAATTCTGTGTGATGGCTGACATTGTTAATAGAAGCGAGCAGACTAACGAGGAAAGAAAAGTGCATTCTATCACTTCCTTTGTAGTATCAATCTTGGTGCATATTTTATATTCGGTTTAAGGCTTAAAATTACACATCAACTATGGGATTTGGAAATTACGGACCAATTATGAAAATCTTCACAATTATTTATCGAGGAGAGCTCCAAAATTTATCATTTTTCACAAATCTGGTGCAATTGTACTTTTGGAGCTTCCTCTATAAATATAAATTGCACTCAATAATATTGGAAGCTCCAAAATTGCACTTTTGACAAATTGCACTCAATAGAGGAAGCTCCAAAATTTATAATTTTTTGACACTAGATAGGGTTATCAATAGCCCACAAGAATATTATTCTTGATACAACGACTAAAAGAAAAGAGCTTCTTACCTTCCATTGATCAAATAAAGAAGAATTGAACTTGAAAATTCGATAAAAAGCCCCAATGTTAAGCTATCTTTGTATGGGATCCTCGCATCCTTTAGTTACGCAATGTAGGTTTTGTAGATTTATGATAGTGAAAAAATTAAAAATATAAAATGCATAAGAAATTTAGAACTAGAAACCCATAAAAATGATTTAATCAAAAGCTGGAAAAATGTTAGAGGGTAAACCTCGAGAACAAGCGAAAAAATGTTGGTTTGCAAGCCCTTCTCTCACGGAAAGATCATGAATAACAATATGAAGAAGACACACAAAAAGGTACCGATGCATTTGCATCAAACACATAAAAACACAAAAATAGTTCTGAAATACCGGGGCACATGTTTACAACATTGATATATCTAAAATAGAAAAGGGATAAATAAATAAAGAAGGCGAAGAAAATAATCTAAACAATGATGCAAATGATGAAAGTGTGGCATAAATGGTAATGAGTGGGAAATACGCAATTCTAAGAAGTTAATCCGCGAACTTGGAAATTTATATCACATTCTCTTTTTTATAAGGTTCTTTTTCCCCAAACGATGGCAGAAGCCAAAACAAAAGAAAACAAAGATCACAAATGCACCATTCTCAAACACCCAGCACCTATCCTATCTTTAGCCAATAACGTTAGAAAGAGTCTTGGGAGCATCATGTATAAGCATAAAGTTTCACGCCTTGGTTTGCATTCTTAGCTAGGAGATCAGCACAGATATTAGTTTCCCTCCATATCAAATTCAACTCACAGACACAGACATTCCTAAGAAAGTGTAAAGTCCATATTTGCACTATTGTTAGAATGTAATGAAGATGAACTCTTATGATTAGATGGATTAAAAAAATGGATGCATTATTGTTAGAACTTACATCGTTCCTGCCACACGGGTACTGACATGAGTCATGTTGGCTGGGATAAGTTTTGGTAGACCAAAATCTGAAATTTGGATGTCAAGTCTTTCTTGAGGAGAATATTGCTAGCTTTGATATCTCGATGAACGATATGTGGTCACACAACAAAGTTTGGTTAGTATGGGATTGATTTTTGGTTCCCTTCAAACGAAGAAAAAGGAAATAAGGCATCAATGACTGATTCTATAAGATTATCAATAAAAAATAACATAGATGAAGTCAAAGTGGCAACCTGAAAGTGGCAAAAGAGCAATAGAACCATTATCATCAAGATGTAACTCTGCTTTTCACGGGACTAATAGAGCAGTATTCAAAACGTGGAAGCATTTTAGTAACTTTGAAGTTTAGTATTTTTCATTACTTGTTGATTGCTTCAATCGGTGAAAACAAAAACAATCCAAAAAGTAATATAAACTATATCAGCGACAACGAGAAAAAGGAATAAATTTAATATAGATTAATTTGAGGTTACAACAATGATCAAATAGTAGCATGCTACTACAAATAGTCTAGAGTCTACACATAGGAAATAAACCTTGCTAATGAGGCGTGAGAGTCCCCTACGCTGACAATAAAGAGGCGCAAGTTCAAGTGTCCTTAACATGGAAATATATCAGTCATATATTGCAGGAAATTAATTTCGCCACATCAATGTTAGATGAACGATAAAGTGAAAAAAAAAAAAATGGCACCTAGGTGTTGAATCAAGCTGTCGGGGTAACCACTTGGGTCCTTTGCCATAGGAATCTTGAGTGATTTGAAGATTTTAATGCCTTTGTGAATGGAGTTAGATTTGAGTCAACATTCTTTTGAATCTTTCTCCATTTTATTAACTACAAAACCATACCTTCTTAGGCATTGTCTCTCCTCAATCTATCTTGTTGAATCTGAGGTTACACTATACTATACTACTCTTTATCTTGATGAATCTGAGTTCTTTGTCATTATGTAGTTAAATGACAAGTGAACACAAAATCATGGTCGATTATTGTCACGATTTTATGTGTAGGGATCAAAATGGGATTTGACTAGAAGTGCGGAGGTTGATTATCATGAGTTCGTGTATAGGAACCAAAATGAGATTTGGTGCAAAGTGTAATTTACCCTAAAACAACCTAGAAGTGTTTCTCTAAAAATTGAGTGTTCTCAACCAAAAAAATTAAATAAAATAAATAAAAATCGAGAAACGAGAAAAGAAAATGAAATCCATATCAAACCAATTTATTTTCTTCGACTTCTCTCTAATTATGGAAGATATATCCACTGCATCAACAAATTCCCAATAAATTCTCCAAGAAATATCCAGAAGTTGCAGACAATTAAATTCCCAATGACAGTAAAGAGATTAGTAACCCTGAGGTATCACTCACTGTCATCTTCCTCTGCATCAACAAATTCTTCCAACTAGCAGCGTCAACCCCAAATAATAATAATAATAATAATAATAATAATAATAATAATAATAATAATAATAATAATAACAACAACAACAACAATACACAGCGTTTATTGTACAATAAAACAATAGATAATACTCATCTCTATGTTCCAAATCTCGGTCAAACCCCATGCACGCAACCCGGTAATAAAGAGGATATTAGCATCTTTCACTAAGTTCAATATGCAATGCAATGCGATGCCATCTGAAATTCACAAAAATAGAAGTGAGTATTGAAGATTCAAATTTAACGTGATGTGAGTCACATCTGAAGTGAAGCTGATCCACACACTAGCCATTTTTCGGACTACTTATTATGGCTCTATAGCTTTTTTGTCCATATAAAGAATGATGTGGCTACTAAGTAAAACTTCAATGCAACAATGATATCACGTCATCGTTCATATGTAATACAAGTAATAAGTGTTTCAATAAGTGCCAGTTAAGCACCCAAACAGTATAGACCAATGCTAGACATTTACACCCAACCAAATTGTAATTAGCCCTTTGTTTTAAATTAAAATATAAATTATTATAGATTCTACAAATTATAAGACCAATTATAAGTATAAAACCTAAAATCAATTTCTCTGAAACTAAAACAATATTTAACTGTTTTAGGTCCTTTCTTTTCTTTTCTTTTTTTTTAGATTGGCAAAATAAAACTTTTATTGATGAACAAATAACTCATTACATCAAGAAAGGAAAAAAGATGAGTGCAAAAAGTATCATAGTGGGACATACCAATCCCAATTAGGTTGGCACCAAGATGCTCGTCCAATCCTTTGCTAGCATGCCATCAAGAGTTGGTGAGCAACCAACCAAAGCCAAGAAAAAACCCGACAAAAATTAGCACCTAAAATAGCTCTGCGGCGGACAAAAATCAGCGGACAACTAGCGAATAGATCTCCATGACACTAGCGGATGCTGCAAGCTCTGTTTTGAAAGCCTCCTCGATCATCTTCCAGCGACACCCAAAGGCAAACACAATACACACAACAAGAGAACGTAACATATCAAATAATTGTAATAGCAATTTCTTAGAATATAAAAGAAACAACCTCATACTTAATATTAAGAAAGTGAGTGGTCAAAATAAAATTTCATTCTAAAATACTCTGAAGTTAACATTTAAAACTACATGTCAATATTTATATTATCGAACTTATTTAATAATTTAAGCGTAATAAAGTGACTAAAGACCCAATTTACATAGATAAAATTCTTGAAACTCGAGGAGCGAGTTGTTTTGTGTTCAATCATCTAAAAAAAAACTCAATTTATAGAAATCGAGTTCAAAATCACACAAAAGCGAACAAATACACATGTTCTAAATACATGTTCTAAATACACATTTTGTTTCAATTTCAATATACCTTTCCCGTATCATACATGTTCTAAACGAACAAAAATTGTAACAGCACAACCATAATTTATATTTTTTTCACAAAAACCAAAAAAACAATTGTGAAGTATCAAATCAAGTGATAGGGTCTTCATTGATTTCAATAGTCAATCATCTTTTTGAGGAGTAATTTGATGATTCACACTTATTTTTGTTGTGTTGGTATACCCAAATTGCAAGTACTAAAATCATTAAAACCTAAATTTAGAAATCACAATTCCTCAACCCAGAAACTCTCCACATTAAACGTAGACCCCATATACCTCACAAATCATTCACAAAATGCCAACATAATGATAAACCCAATACAAAAAATGAGGTGCACAAGTGTCCCATTCAAAAACAACTAATCGTCTCAAAGCATCAAGAAATCTCAAACTCAAAAAAGTATCAGAAAATAAAAATGCGCCGAAAGATCTCAAAACCCGAGCCCTAATATGAAACCTCAGAAAACTCATATCGTTCATTTCAAAAAAAATCCCAAAAATCAACATTAAAACATTAAGCAGAGAGTGTACCTTCACTTCACAAAAACAATAAAACATCTAATTAATTGAAGTCGGAATACAAATCTTCGAATTCAAAGAAAAAATTGGGTAGAGAATGCAATATCGAGAGAGATTGAAACCCTTGTCCGCGGTTTTGCTCATTGAACCCTCTTTTTCTCCATCTCTTCTCGGTTTGCTCCTTCCACTCTCCTCTCGTCTCCTCTTTCTTCTCCTGCTATTTTCTATTTTCCTTTATGATTAGAAGCCAAAAGAATTAGGTGTATTTTGATAGATTTATTTATTTTTTAATATTTTTTTTTTGGTGGTTGGTGCCAATGTGTATTACTTTGGTATTTTTTATTTATTTTTATTATACCATTCACACGAAATTGTCTGTGAAATTTTATTTATTTTAATATAATTTTTAGTGTTTTGTGTTTGAAATTTTCATTTGGCACTATTTTTTTTAGGTTGTACATTTCACCCAAATTTTTTTTTAAAAAATTTGAAACTAATTCTGAAAATAAAACCAAACATATTAAAATTGATAATCTAAGTACATTCTTTGGAAAATTTTAAATTATCTCAAATTAGCCATCTCAACTTAAGAGTGTGTTTAAGCAGATAGGTTCATTTTGTGATTTAATTTAATGATCACTTTAATTTTACAATTCAACAACTAGAATATTTAAAAATTGAAAAATTATAATAAAAATACAAATAACTAAATCACCTCATTTCACTACCAAAACTTTTACCGGCGAATACTATTATAAATGGCTAAATGTTTAACTCTTTGCCCATACCAACTTATTTGTCACCAAAAGTAAGCACATTAATAGTGGCGCTTATTGCGTTGCTAAAAAATAAGTCTCGTAGCTAAAATTTATGAAATTTTGGCACCAACCAATATTTTTGGCGCCTAGTCATTGTTATGTTTTTTAGCGGCGATAGTAAATTGCGTTGGTAAGGTCTACTTTTCCCAAGCGAAATTGATCAACGTGTCGCTAAAAATATACTTTCGCTACAAAAATTGGCGTTAATAAGCCAAAAGTAGTCGCCAATGTTGTTGCCTTACTCATTGGGCTTTTCGACCCTCTTGACCACAACTTTTGTGATATATGGGAGAAATGGGCCTAAATGCTCTAAGTGGGGCCAGGCCACACAGTCACTCAAATCCGAACCTACTCCCACTTTTAATCTGCTGGACTCAGGCTCAACCTGTAGGCCTTCAAGTAATAGTTCCAAATTTATGTTGGGTGTGACCCCCTCTGACCTATTTACAGCACTTACAAGTCTAGTATTGCCAACAGCCCCATCCAATTTTTGAATTTTACTCATCATTACTTATTGGAAGGTGACTTCCTAAAGCATACCCTCCTCTTTAGACCCAACACCTACCTTACCATTTCCCATGCTAACCCCTATGATAGCTTTGGCTGGTGCATACTTACCATTACATATCTCATTTGATCTACTTGCCACTATTTCCAGAACCCTACTGACCTCATCAGCTTCACTTACCACCTCATTCTCCCTTGTTGCAGTACCTCTGTAATCATACTTTGTCTTACCACCATTGCGGACACCTAATCCACCTCCACAATCTCACATCCTTTGGATTTAATTCTTTGCATCTCATTCCTGGCTTTCACTAGGACTAGGAAATAAACACTTTGGAAGTTCTTCACAGACTCTTCTTGGTATATATTTACCTTTGAATTCCAAAAAAAAATTAAGATGTCGGCTCCATGCACCTTGTGATTACTCGTACTTTTCCATAATGAAAAGTTTGTGAACATTAATATCTTCGTTGAATTGAACTACAAACCCCAATGACTACCAATGCTTCTAAAAGTTGTAACACTCAAAGATTGATTGGGATGCCAAAGCAATTTAACAAGACACATCGCTCTTGCTCTTGAATTGGCTCTTCCCCCTCTTCATTGAATCACACCATTTCTTACCCCACCGCCTATTTGTTCCTTCCCTTCCTGCATCTGTTGAATAGAACTAAAAGTTAGCACTACTATTCTTCCTCCATTATCCCTAGCAATCACATCCCTCATTCCCATATTATATAATTCTGCTTTAAAATCTTTAATAGCTAAAAAGCTACTCAACTTCACCACTAAACTTTCATAAAACCAGCCATTTCCTTCTTCATAAGCTCTAATCACCACCTTCTCACTCTCAGTTGCACCTCCTCTTACTAATGCTTCTGCATATGATTGCTTAACTCCAATACCCTGCCATTGCTGCCTTTGAGGCCGTTGATGCATCAATCTGCCATCATCCCCTCTGTTCAGCACCCTCTTCTCTTGATGACCCGAGCATGAGGTTTTTAAAACTGCTCTTTTTAACCTTCAACGCCTTGTTATACATAACACAAACCATTAGCCTACGAATCGCTATCTCTGCGTTACCTCACAATCATATCGGACAAAACCGTCTGGAACTGATGCTCTTCTCCTCTTCCTGGTATGAGCGCATCCTTGACCACACCAAACTTTCTAAAAAGATTGAATAATCCTTTAGAATCCATGGACTCAAGGATGTTGTCCACAAAAATAGTAACCACCTCTTGCCTCTTTGCGATAACCATCGATTTCCTACTTTCCTCTTCGATCACTAGAGTCCAACCTCCATTCACCATTTTGACCATTATCCAGCTCAACTTTTCACTCTAGAAGCTCCCTAGGTATTGTTTAAAACTTTCGTTCTTTGTTGATAACCATTTCATGGGCCAATGCACGATTGAGATATTATCCTTTGATACTTCTCTTTTTGTAAATGTTGTTTATGCATTGGTAAATGCTAGGCATGATTCCATATACAGAGCCTTATCAAAGCATGTACTAGCAACGGCGGTTAGGAGCTCTGGGTATTGAGTGGCGCCCATCTTCTGTAAAATCGACAGCACCAATGCCATGGATCGAAACGTATGTTGCAGCAGTTTCTCTAGTTTGCTTCTTAGTAGTTCTTGCCGATGTTATCTTTGCATTCTGAAGCAAAAAATTTTGGTTGCCGTGTAAATTATTCACTATCAATGCTATCTATCTTTGACATTGTTGGATGTATATAACAATGAAGATGCCTGGATTTGAATACCGACATGTACAAAACACATGATAAGCTCATAAAACTTAGCGACGGTCTTGATGTATATTACAATAAGTAATTTTATGCCATGTTAGGCCCTATGGATGACAAAGATATCTTCACCAACATAACAACCTTGGGTATTCTTGTAATCACTATGATTGGGAATATTTGCATCAATTAGGTACTTGTTCAATTAGTACTCAAATACTAGTAGAACATGTCTTTTTTAATTGTTTTATGCCTTTTGTTATTTGTAATATTAACTTTCTCGATTGGTTGCTATTGTTGCGCTAAAAAATATCTAGAATTAGAAATGCAGTGAAATACACAAAATAGCATTAATGGAGCAAACTAAAAAGCAAATTACAGTTGAGAAACTAAAGCAAAATGTCAACAAGTATTGGATAATAGCAGAAACCGGGGGGCCCTAGTTTGTGTTAGACAATCTTCACTGTATTTGAAGAATTAAAGAGAGGAGAGAGACTATTTGATTACAAAAATCAAAACAATATATATAAAATAAAATAAAACAGATTTTTATTTTGTTACAAAAACAAAATCAAAATCTAATATAATATAAATAAATAAATAGAAAGTAAATTAATTACTTACCTTATTTATTTGTCGAACAAATTTTTTTGATCAAGTCCAGTGTTTAACACTGTGTCCTTAAGATAGATTCTTGCTCTCCACGGTGCTTTGGATTATGAGCGTCTACCTCTCGGGATAAAATGATGAACAACAAATAGTAGCGAGAACTACAAACTATTAGCTACTTGAACACACTTTGTGTTTACACTCTTTCTTCATTAAAATTATGTAGCAAAATGTAGAGAGAGCAATGGCAGAATTCAGTACGAAAATTTAGTGAAAAAATCAATTGAGGGACTACCTATTTATGGATGAAAATGATGGTTGTTCGGTTTGAATCCAATAGGTATGGTACTGTTAGACGAATCTGGTTTGAATTTCAAGCAGATAAAAAATTTGTTTTGGGTTTGAATTTGAATAGATTCGGATATGTTTAGACAGATATGGGCTCTATAGAAATTCTAAAGAGGTACAAACTAAAATTTGAATTTTATTTCCAACCATAATTTGAAATAAAAATGAACAGATTTTATTTCCAAAGAAATAATAAAATCAAAATTCAAATGTAATGTTTTTGGCCCAAAAAGATAAGTATTGGGCGGATAAGCCCAGCAACCTCACACCATGCTTAAGCCCAACCCGGCTTCGGCCAGGACGATGGATGGTGGTGGCCAGCCAGCGTGTTTATTTTACAGGTCAATGGGTCTAGCCCACTTGTTTCATATCCTCTTCCTTCTACAAACTTAGGGTGTCCTTGGGGCCTCTCCAAGTTACAAACTCAAGCCTTATCAACCCATAAAAGTTTGCCCACCAAACCAATGTGAGACGAGCCTTAATTCAAGCCTTAAGGGATTTCCGCCAAAAACTCTATTTTTATGGAGCTCACTCTGACTTCAATTTTTCATTCATCCGATAATGGTTTTGAGCAACTAAATATTCTACGTAAATCACAACGCGGCATAGAACGCGTTACCACTTAGACCAGCCAGCTTTGGCTCATGGGTCTCACCTAAAAATTAGTCCAAAGTTGAGGAAAAATCTGATTTTTCCAAAACCATTTCCAACAATCCCCCATATGATTGGAATTTGATGACAACGGAAATGCAACAGTATGCAGAATTTATCGAAAGAGTATAAATCAAAAATATCTTGCATCAGGAGAGGTAGCTTTGGGCTTTGCACCTTGCGTACTGAATACATATTAGACTCACTAACTAACCAAAGGATGCGATGCCATGAATAGTTCGGCCGTTTGTGTAAGCCAAGACAACAGAGTTCACACAAAATATCTTGTGACACAATGTTGTTCACACTTATGTGTTCGTTGTGGCCTTGAACACTCCAGGTTATTCATGAGTTCTTCTAGAGAATTAGGCCTCTTCATTCTCATAGAACCGGCCTGTAGACGTCCCCGAACACCCCCGAGAGGATAAGTCCCGTTCTGTTTATCTATGGGCTTACTACGATTCGGACTCGATTTGTTGTCACGGTTCATCGAACCAAAGAGTCCAAATCCGGCAAATCGTTTTGAGAAAGCAGATTTTGAAAGAAGTGCCAAACATGGACTACTTTGCGGATCTGAGTCGCCACCTAAATATTTTTTAATGGGGAATTTGGAAACCACGACTCGGTGCGAAAGGCCGTGTAAAAGTCATCACCAAAGTTGCCTCGGCTCGAATTTGGATACGATTGGGAAGGTCGACTATGAGCACCTCTCGCCCGATCAAAGATCGGTCTCTACTAAGTGATATCTTGTTTTGAAAGCGTTATGTGCTCTTATTGCGGTTATTAGCCTAGAATTACTATGTTATCTTGTATGACAAGCAAGTATAGACCAAATCGCCTAATTTGGAACAAAACATTTCATGTTTGTTTTGAAAATGGTTTGCTACTCTCAAGTAGGCTAAAATCTGATTTTGCCACCCTCAAGTGGGCTTTTAGAAAGGGTGGTTTTGCCACTATTTAGTGGGCTTAAAACTCACAGTTTTAATGCATTATTCTAATTTAGGTAATTCAACCTCCATCACAGGGCATTCAAGTAGTTATAACACATAATGACTAGCCTCATGGTAATCATGCTATTGTGGCAACACTCACACGTGCGGTATGCTAAAGCATAAAAGCACCTAGTACTCCAAGCCAAAACAGAAACTAGTTAGTAATCATATGCATGATCCTAATTCATGTTAGGATGGCTAATGCAACACATGCGGGATGCATCTAGAATAGGCTCGACTAGTCTAGGGATGGCATGTGAAATGCAACAACTAACACGTATTCAAGTTAGATTTGAAATACAATGCAATTTGTATGATGCGCCGAGCCCGGTGTGTGCAATACAAATGAATGATGCACGCATGCATAGCATAAGGTATGCTAAATTAAATATGCCCTAATACTAACCATCAAAAGCAGGTAAGTAAAAGAGAGAAAGAAGTGGGGGTTGGAAGACATGCCCACACGCACCCACACTTATTACACAATTGTGCCCTCACTGGAGGGAACAAATAAATATTACAGTCAGAATAATAAATACATTAATTATTCTGAAATTTCTAATTAATTAACGAATGAATGCCAAAAAAGGTGGCACAACCCCGCCTCGGGATGCCGAATGATGCATGCTCGAACCCGTCTCATCAGGAAAGCAGTACCATACCATTCTTTGCCTCTGTTTTCCTTTGCCTTGCTTCACGAAAATTACCAAAGTTACAGGGGGTTCATACTGCTTTGTAGAATACCATCGGTTTGGAGGAAATGCCCACGGCCATAGAATTTCCATCATTCAGCGATGAAGTTATCGGCCATGCACCAATGGCCGGTCGGCAATGAATGTTGCGGTCGTGAACTTCTGGAGAAGGCGGTTTTGACAACAACGAGGGCGAGGCGGTATATGGCATGGGATTTCAGGCACATGTGAGCATGGTCATGTTCCCCATCATGTATTGAACTCGGGGAAGCATGGCCCTCGATCCTCGAGCCATCAATTGTGCATGATAGCCTAAGAGATCAAGCTTGCCATTTGATGTAAAAATGCATGCAACACACAAATGAGGACCAAGACCCTATCATGTCAAAGTCAAGGGCCCAGGTGTAGAGAGTTAAGGCAGCGTTACATCACTTGTAGTATGAACACTTCTTAACCCTCACACTTTGTTTGACACCCTAAACCAAGTAATGCAATGCATGTTATGCAAACATGGCTCAAAGATGCAACATGAGATTAAGATGCAAGGCATGCCAAATGCCATGCAACTATCATGGCAAGTATGCAATGCTAGACATGCAAGATGCAAATGCAATGCAAACATGGACAATCTAAGCAATAAGATCATCATGTTACGACACCTAATGAAGCAATCATGCAACAAGCATGAGACAAGCATGCGATGGTGGACTTAAACCATAAAGGGGAAAACCTCAATCCACCACAAAACAGTGGCCAAAAGTGCCCAAAATTGTGGACAAACACTCATGCCAACATGCAAGCCAATGGGCCTAAAACTAAGGCACAAAAAGGGGGCACTACTTTTCCACTAACATGACCACTCATGGCATGAATTAGACAAGCAAAAACAATCCTAGCATGCAAAAATGGGCTCCAAAGCCCAGCGATATGGTAACAAAGTGGCTTCAATGAGATGCATGCACCAAAGCTCATTCTAGGCATAAAAGGACACATCCTCAAAGCATGGAAGAAGCCACATATGCAAACATACAAACATGATTTATAGACTGAAATACAATCCTAAATGATGCCAAATCATGAGGATGGTCTAAGCTAAGCATGCTAGAGGCCAATATACTCAAGGCTTACAAACCAAAACACAAAGATATGACACCAAACATGGCAAGCATGGTGAAACAAATAGCCAACAGACCTTAAACATGGTAAAGTAATGCCAATACCTTCATGAAGTTAGGCTAACACATGCAAGAATCATGGCCTAAACACAAGATGCATTTCTATGCCAAATAGAGAATGCAAAGCAAGTATGTTAAGCATGCAAAGGGCACAAATCCGACCAAAAATAGAGATAACATGTGACCTAGAGACACCCAAAAACCTCACGAAATAGGGCCAAAATCAATCAAGCATGCATGTTGCCCTTTAAGCCAAAAGGCAAGGGTAAAAGAGAGACAAGGAGAGGGTGTCTCCTATACAAGACTTCAAACCACCTTCTTCACCACGAAAATCCTTGATTTTTCGGTGGTGAAAAAACTAAACTACTCAAAGCAAACAAAGCCTCACAAAGGAAGCACCAAAAAGGCCAAATAAGGCCTAGAGGTAAGAGGGTGAGTTTGAACTCAAACCACAAAACACCCTTAATGAAAGTTCTTAAGCATGAAAATATAAGCTTTTTTTATGTTATGCACAAAGCCCTAAATCAACAAGCAAGAGGTAGAAAACTAGTGCAAGTTTGGAAACTAAAGCAAAGTGATTACCCTTGAAGAACACCTCGAAACAGTCAATCTTGACCCTCCTCTTTTGATCAAAATCAGTCCAAAAGCTCAAGAATCAACCCTCAAAGCCTCTCAATCTCGGGTAAGGTGTAATGGTGTGTGTATTAGTGCAAAAGTAAGGTAAAAATGCACTTTTAGGCCTCCAAACACACACTAAAGATGAGAGAGAGGGAGATATAGAGAGAGGATGATATACAAGATATATGTATGTATTCTCACGGTTCTTTGATCGAGAAATTTCCAACCCTAGACAAGGAGAGGAAGGATGACTTATATAAGCAAAAAAAGGGTTCTAAGCTTCTCCAGAAGCTATATCAAAAGGGAGCAAAGGGGCGAGATGGTTCTTGGATTCTAAAGGAAGCTAAGACGGTGGCAAGCCTCCAAGCTTGGCCAAAGGGTCTAGCTTCTAGAAGGAAAGGGGTTCAAAGGAGTCACACTGACCAAAAGCGCACGGGGAGGTGATGGTGCATTCGGTGGCACGGTGGCATGCACCATGCCTCAAGAGTTCAAAGGAGTCTGCCAACAAAAAGGTGGCCGGCAAAATAAAGTGCCGGTCGGCCAAATATAGTGCCGATGGCCATTGGTTTAAGAAACTATGGCCGGTGGCACCCATAAACTTATTACGGTGATGCTAGGGAAGGCGGTGGGATGTGGGGATGGCCAACAAGCCATTCCACCCTTCAAAGCAAAAACACAAGTGTTTGGTGCCAAAACCAAACAGGCACGATCGAGTAGAGAGATCACGAGGCAAAATGGCGGCCAAGACCTTGAGAACTCAAAATGAACACAAACAAAGGCGATCACGAGTGTTCAAGCGGTGACACTCAAGTCTCGAGGATGGTCAAAAATGGGGTGTCTCTGATTGTCCCTCTTTGTGAGAACTCGGAAGTCATAATAATGGCGGAGTGAATGTCAAAGCCGAGATGACCCATTTTGACAAGGAAGACTTGGACAAGGCATACAAGACAAACAAGGTATGCATGCACCGGCGGGGCAAAATGCAAGACAATGCCTGTCGAGCATAACTTATTATCATGCAAAGAAAAGGCATGAAGCACACATGCGACGGTTTAAGCTAGCATACACCAAACTACACTACAATGCAGAAAGGATGTAAGAGAATTATGCAATTCTCAATATGTCTCCCTTTCGGAGGATCTGATACTGTTTGGTTACTTTGGTTCCGCCGCAAATGAAGTACATACAATATCGTGCTGCAAAGAAACAAACTTAGCAGTGCGATTTTATTAGTAACATGCACATAATGCAATTGAAAATGCGTGACAACACAAATCAAGTGGGAGGCATGACAATGCCATGAAGGTACAAACACATGTCGTAAAGCATGCGGTCTCGCAAGCAACAAACATTGAACTTCGTGTGAGTGAAGTATCACGGTCCACGCAATCCATGGTTGAGCATAAGTATCGGTCTTCGCGAACAATGAAATTGAACACAAGCGTGCGGTCTCGCAAGTAATGGATTTGATTACAAATATGCGGTTTACACAAGCAAAACATCGCGGTCTCATAAAGCGAAACATCACGGTCTCATAAACAAAACATCACGGTCTCGCATAAGTAATGAAATTTGATTATAAACCGCGGTCTCATAGTAAAACATGCGGTCTACACAAACAAAACATCACGGTCTCGCAAGTAAAAGCGTCACGGTCTCGTAAGTAAGGCATGCGGTCTCACATAAGTAATGAGAGAACATCTGGTCTCTGAAAAGTAAAACATCACGGTCTCATAAGTAATGATAAAACATCACGGTCTCGCAAGTAAAGCGTCTTGATCTCATAAGTAAAACATACGGTCTCATAGTAATGAGAAAACATCACGGTCTCATAGTAATGAGAAAACATCACGATCTCACATAAGTAAAGCATCACGGTCTCATATAAGTAAGGCATCACGGTCTCGCAAATAATGATAAAACATACGGTCTCACAAGTAATAAGAAAACATCGATCTCATAAGTAATAAGAAAACATCGATCTCATAAAGTAAGGCATGTAGTCTCGCAAGTAATGATAAAACATGCGTCTATGCAAGTAAGCGTCTTGGTCTACACAAGTAAAACATGCGGTCTCATAAGTAATGAGAAAACATCGATCTCATAAGTAAAGCATCATGGTCTCATAAGTAATGCATATAAGAAAAGAACTTGAATACATATAAGTAAAGCATCACGGTCTCACAGCAATGTGTATAAAACTTAGCGCATGTAATGCAAAGCCTTTGTAACACAATACAATTGAGGCATGTTGTGGAGCTCACAAGATGCAAAGGATACGGGAAGGATGTTCCTCGCACATACGGAGCGTCACTCAAAAAGATATGGCCTGAGGTCAACTCGAGAGCCTACCAAAAGCGCGCTTTCTTGCGATATCTCGAATAATGAAGGTGCCAAACCATGTAATTGACCTTGAACAATGGTGCAGGTGGTGTATCGTCCTCGAGAAAAAGGAGGAGGTTATCAATAGCAATCCGTCTGTTCTTGCCCTACTTTCATACGCTTTACCTTTCCTTTTCTTGGTAGCCTAAGCATTACCTTTGCCTCAAGCAGGTTTGTTAATCATTTTTTTTCAAAACTGTGTACTTCTTTGCAAAACACATGACGGAAATGAAATTGCTATTTGGTTCAAAAGATGTTACATTTGCACATTCTATACATCGGATCGCAAGGCATCACACAACAATGTGAATGGCGAAATTGATTGAAATTTAAGCATTGCATCATAATAATCGTAGCGAACCGACTTACAACTTCGATAAGCAAAAGCGAGGAAACTTCGGTGAGCTAGCTAAGCGTGAAGTACAACTCGATAAGCAACCACGAAGACTTAAAGAGAGTGAAATACAACTCGATAAACAAATGTACAACAACTCGATAAGCAAATGGAGTGCGGCCCGCAAGAATTGATCCTTTGGAGGGCATTGGAAATGGTGGGATTCCCCAACCTATGAGCATAAACAACTCGAGGAACCAAAGGAAGACCAGGCCCCATGGAAGGCCACGGCCATGAGAGGACTCCACGACCAGCGATAATGGCGGTCGGCACTAAACTTGGCGGTAGGCCAAAAATGGGAAAACTAGCGGAATCTTTGACACATCCTTCATTCAACCTTATCCTACAAAAGGTCCGGCTCGTAGTTTTCTCATTTCAACGGATTTACTCCTAATGGAAGAATTTCTTGCTCAAAATCTTGCGGCTTGGATTAACAACTTGGATGGCTCGGAAAAGCTAAATTTTAGGGTTTCGGCATCGCACTATTCACTTTGGGTTGTACTCATTGCACTTTCCATTTCTCCATGCGGCGATGAGGTTTTGGAATCTGGTGGCGCATG
Organism: Camellia lanceoleosa; assembly: GCA_025200525.1. NCBI lineage: Eukaryota > Viridiplantae > Streptophyta > Magnoliopsida > Ericales > Theaceae > Camellia > Camellia lanceoleosa. The sequence goes on along the minus strand of JANUSC010000674.1, from coordinate 38,782 downwards.
TTTTTAGCTTTGGCGGGCAAGAGGTATGTCCCACCTTTAAAGATTTTGAGTCTTAATGGAGTCTGGCGCCAATGAAGAGATCTGCCCTAACCAGTTTTGGCCATGTCCAAGCCTTAGGACAAATGTGTGGGTTCTCGTGTGATGCTCGATCTACGATTTGTGACGGAATCTTTGGATATTCCAAGTTTGGTTTGCCGTTTTTCGACCGGTGACCTTGGTGACCATCATTAGCAAGGTTTTGACAACATGCCCTTTGTTTGTGTATGCTATCTCATTTCTTACTTGCCTCGGGTCTGGAGGATCTAGTGTCGATTGATTGAAGTTACCCAAGGTTTGAAAGAGGGTAAGAGTTGCATTATCATGACTCTGGCTGAGACGTTGATGGGTTTGGATGCTTTCTATCGTCGTGAAGTAACCAAATTTGCGGGGAGTCCACTACTACTGCAGGTAAAATTTCCCACCCAATCTCTCATATGTATTGCTCACGTCACTCGGCTCTCAAGCTCGATCTTCTCACAAAACCCTTTTCTTACTTTTCTCTCATCGTACATCTCTCTATTCTTCATTCTCTCATTTTTCATCCTTCCCCAGATATGGTTGATGGACAAGTTACAGGTTGTGGACTCTTGCCCAACATACTCAGCCCGTGGTTACTTCTTCAGGCAACGCCTAGTCGATGCCCTTGATGAGGGTTAGTGGTTTGACTAGATGTAGCTTGTCGCGGATCGCATTGCTTGGCAATGTCCTTGGCTCAATCTGCGGCGATGAGTTCTGATATGACTTCGCCAACCTAGGATTGGTGATTGGCTTGACTCACTTGTCTTCTATTTTCCATTCGGATCCGGCGTCAATTCGGCCATGACCCGACTTGTCCACTAGAAGAGATAGAGTACCAGTGCATTCGATCCGAGGCGCCACGGTTTGCCCGATATGCTCTTGCATGGAGAACCGAGAGCTCTTGGCCCCGCTCCCATCTTCAATTGCACTTTGTCGATGAGTGTTGGGATTGGCTCGATGAAGAAGCGAAATGGGCCTAGATTGGTATCGAGACTTGACCGGCTTCGGGAGGTGGCGCGAGCACTGACTTGACTATGCCGGGTTTATTGCTTTATTAGAACTTTCAAGTTTTCCTTATGATTGTAATAAAAAGCAACTTCAATTGTATGCAAGAGCGGAGAACTCTGTATTGAAATCAATGAAATTGGAGATTGTGGTACTTTGAAAATTTTCGCTTTGGTCCAAAAGCGGTCTTAGTTGTAAAAGATTAATTTGAACAAAGTCAACTTTTATTAAAACTTTTCAAAACCATTTTCGATATGATCGAGAACATGCACGAAATTTGTCCTTTGAGATGTACAATCACGAATCCTAAGCTGGAAAGTTGCCCTAGTCTGAATAGCACCCTGACCTTTGCAGCACGGAAAGTTGCCCTAGTCTGAATAACATGACCTTTGCCCGCAGCGGAAAGTTGCCCCTAGTCTGAAAAGTATTGCACCGGAGATCATGATGAATGCTGATGGACAAAGATGACTGAGATAATCAAATGGACAAAGTCGATCGGGGAAAAGTTTGTGGCTGAACTTCAGGATGAAGCTGCCTACATATCCCAAAGATGGAAATCAAGCCTTACGTAGTTCGGCTTAGGTTCACTCAAGTATTTTCACTCTTCTTTTACGCTCTAACTTTTGCCAAGGCCGCCCGCTTCACGGGTTTTCAACATTCTTGAGCTTAGTTTTTCTATTTTCTAATTTTGTGCTCTAACTTTGGCCTAGAGTCGCCCTTCGGGTTTCGGCCTACTTGAGCCTCTCAAGGGTAATATTTCTTCAACTTTTCCATGTTGATCGGTTGTGAGAACTCAGCCATCTAGGTCCATCGAACCCGCAGCTCCACCCGACCGGATAGCTTTGATGATGTAGGGACCCGGTCAATTAGTCGAACTTGCCCTTGGGTCATGGATGGGAGCTTCGGTTGTCTTTGAGCACCAAATCTCCTTCCTTTAGGTTCTGGACTTAACCTTCTTGTTGGCGGGGCAATTCTGCTGATAACCTGAACATGGTGCAATGCTTTCGGTCTTCTCTCATCGAAAAGCATAAGTTCCTCGAACACCTTTCTGCGCCAATCTGCTTGACTATTTGGCACTTTCGGCCAATACTCGTAATGTGGAACCTCGATCTCAATAGGTAGGATGGCCTCCATCCCATAGACTAATAAATACGGAGTAGCCCGGTAGAAGTTCTAATCGAGGTGCGGTAGCCCCACATGAGCGGCAACTTATCGCCAATCGGTAGGTTTCCACCATCTTACGCAATATGTGTTTGATGTTCTTGTTGGCGGCCTCAAGCTCAGTTGGTCTGCGGCGGTATGTGGGCGACTTATGAAAAGCCACATTGTACTTCTCCAACAAATCAATCACCTCATTCTTAAAGTGGGAACCGTTATCGAAATAACCTCGTTCGGACCCCATAGCGGCGGATGATGTTGTTCACGATAAACTTCGTGACATGTGAAGCCTTCAATACCGCATAAGATTGGGCCTCAACCCATTTTGTAAAATAATCTATTGCGGCGAGGATGAACTCATGCCCATTCGACCCCTTTAGATGACTCGATCGCATCGATTCCCATCGAGAATGGCCATGGCGAAGTCATGTTGTATAGCTTTGATGGCGGGATGTTCATGCGGTTTGCATGGATTTGGCATTTATGGCATCGTCGAGCGAAGCTAATACAATCCTCCTCCATGGTGGACCAATAATAACCTGTCCGAGGATCTTCGCGCCCGGCATTACCCCATTCATATGTGCACCACATTCTCCTCCATGGATGGCCTCCATCGGTAACGCTTGACTCCTCGGCTTCTACACGGCTTGTGCATTCCTAGATGACCTCTCTTATGCAGTTTACCCCTGAGATGATGGGCGAGCAGCCATTCTCCTGATTGCCCTTTTATCTTTGGCATTTGCCTGGTGAATCGTCTCCTTCTCGAAGTTCCATATGTCGTAATACGGGGTTCTCATCTGAGCTTCATCTATGGCGAAATCGACTCATATCTTTGGCACAAACTTCTGGTCAATGATGATCGGACGCACCCGGACTCTGGACGGGATGTCTATCATGGAAGATAGAGTTGCTAGTGAATATGCAAACATGTTGTTCTCTCTTACTAGATGGGTGAAGTTCAGCTTTTAAAAGCAGGAATTAACAAGTCCAAAGATGCGGTGATAAATTATCATTTTCTCTTCTTTGACCTTCCAATCTCCTTTTGTTTGAGATACAACAAGGTTGGAGTCCAGATAATGTCAATCGTTTTGCCCTAGTTCTAGAAACGCTTTTAAGCGGCAATACATGCCTCGTATTCGCTTCATTGTTGGAGACTTTGAGCTGGAGCTTGAATGCTAAAGGGATCTGAGGAATTATCGCGTTATCGACACTCCTATCCCATACCCATACTGGTTTGACGCTCCGTCAAAATACATTGTCCAAGTTTCGTCTTCAACATACAAAATGGCTTCATCTGGGAATAGGTACTCAACTGCTTCATCCCTTTCAACCGGGTGGTCAGCAAGGAACTCCGCTACTGCTCTCCCTTTCATGGACTTGCGCGTCACATACTTTAGATCAAATTCAGAAAGCAACAGCAGCCAACGAGCTAGCCTACCCGTAAGTGCCGGTTTCTCAAAAAGATATTTGATAGGATCGAGTCGTGAAACCAGCATTACGGAGTGAGCTAACGAGTAGTCATGACTTCACGGTAGCCTATACCAAAAGCTAAGCAAGCTTTCTCGATTGGAGTGTGGCGGGTCTCGTAATCAACATCTTCTTGCTTAGATAGTAGATGGCTCTCTCCACTTTATCCTTGATTCTTGTGCGAGCACTCTGACCCATCGTAGTCTCGATTACTAAAAGGTACAATATCAGCGGTTTCCTTGGCTCGATGGTGACAACACAGTGGGTTTTGTAAATATTTTTGATCTGTTCAAAAATTTGCTTGACATCGGCCATCCATTGGAATTTCTTTCCTTTCTTTAGGAGACCAAAAGTGGTTCACAAGTTAAGGTTAATTTTGAGATAAACCGTCTTATGAATTGCACTTTACCCGAAATCCTCGCACCTCTTTTTAGGTCATTGGTGGTGGAATTTCTAAGATGGCCTTGATTTTGGAAGAATTCGACTTGATGCCCTCTGTGTGTCGAAACCCTAGCATTTTTCATTTGTAACACGAATGTGCACTTCTGAGGATTCAACCGCAGTCGAAATTCTTTGATCCTTTGGAAAAAATTTTGCAAGGCGGTGTAGTGACCTTCTCTCTCTTTGGATTTGACAATCATGTAGATCGCGTACACCTCGACCTCTTTATGGATCATATCGTGCAATATTGTGGTTCTATCCGGTTGATAAGTAGCCCGGCATTCTTGACCCAAATGGCATTACTCTGTAGCAGTATGTACCTCACGGGGTGGTGAATCTGATCTTCTCTGATCTTGGTGCCATTACTATCGATTATAGCCTAGAAGCCATCCATAAGCGAAAGCAAAGCATGCCGTTGTGAAATCTACCAACTCATCAATGTGTGGTAAGGAAAGTAGATCCTTTTTGGCTCTGTTCAAATCCAGAAGTCTACACATACGAACTCGCCATCCTTTTTGATCTTTGGAACAATATTGGCCAACCAAGTCGGGTATTCGGATGCAATGAAAGCCGCGTCGATTTGTAGTGACCTCTTCCTTGATCTTAATGGCCCGATCGGGCGGATCCTCCTAAGTTTACATTTTGTGAGGCGGGCCTCGGGATCGAGAGGATCCGGTCTTGTACAATCTCGGGATCGATTCGGGCATGTCTTCATAGGACCACGCGAAAACATCTTTGAAATCTTTTAATAAGCGACTAAGCGCTCGCGTTCCTCGAAGACAACGTGGACTCGTCTGGGCGGCCATGGATCCTTCCGGTACCAACATTCCACGATAATGATTTCATCAACTAAAGGTTTGACAAACCTTTCTGCTCTTGTTCAATTAAATGTTGTAAAACCGGAGGAATTTCATCCTCGTTTTTCATCAAAATTACGAAAGTCTGATTTAAGCAATAAATCAAAGGCAGAAAAGTACTTTCGAAACCACATTCATATCATTCTCATTATGTACTTCCAAACCGTCCGATTCTTATTACAGCAGACTTAAAAGAAAGAAAAAACGACACAGGCGGAATGTGGCATCGGGTTATCACCCCCAAGAATCTGGGACTCGGACTTCGATCAGTGGAACTGATTCGACTCAGCATTCGGAGGAATCGATTGACTCACTACGACGGTCTTTGCTAAATAAAAATCCTCCTCGTCTTGCCAAACAAGGGAGGTGCGATAAGTGCATCCAAAATAGTCGACGGTAGGCCCACGGATTTAATTCCGATATGGACAGAAGTTATCTCCCAAGCACAACCTGTCGATCGAAGGATCGAAAGTAGACATGCGATTACTACCCCCATTTCAAGTTCGGTGTCCTCGGACTCCACTTCCTGATACATTTCAACCTCAAGCTGTTGAGTGCATGCGCTCTTGACAACATCATCCCGAATGCTTGTAGGTCAAAAAAATCTCGAACCTGATGCAGCGCTTCCTTTTTGCGTTTAACCACGGCTCTGGGAAGCCACAGAATGGAAAATCCTCCCCCTCCCCGACGAAGCGTTTGTTTAGGGTACCCTGGATGGGCCGGTGCATCAACTCAAATGGTTTCCCTATCTTTACACAGCTCTCTCGGCCATCTCCTTTCTTTTCTTACCCAATCCTCCTTGGTGGGCGAGATAACCCAAGCCAAAGGTATGGGGTTGTGTGGCACCGCCAATCTTTGCGGCGCCCTTGCCGCTCTTCCTAATCCATCCGGGGATATGTTGGAGTTGTTCATGAGATACACTGCTTGGGCACTGACATATATCCCCTCCTTAGTAGCCATGATGTTCTGTACAACTTGAGCCTCAGCTAGGGTAAACCCTGATATGAACACATCCTCCATGCCATGCTCGATTTCTAGAACAGGCGTGGATACCTCGATGGTAGATGGATTGATGAATTCCCAAAAACAATGGATACTCCTTCCCATAGGGGTATTTCACCATTTGATGCAAAGTGGATGACCTTTGCCTTCACTGATGCGACCACGGCCCTAAAAAGTAAGTTGAAAGTTGCGAGCACCTCCAAGACATGAAAATCTATCTCATCTGTCTGGCCCAACTTTAGTGCGAACTTTACTTCCCATCACTTCCCTACTTGTATTGTAAATGCGCTCGGATGACTTGGCTGTTGGTACAAAATCTGCGACTTTCAAGCGATTACAAGCGCCATCCTTGAGGACGAGCGTTGATAAGCGGATCGATGTCGGCAGAACCACCGATATCCATTTATTCTTACATTCCACGAAATGTAGTGGGTTTGTTATGATCTGCCCTCGGTGGCAATTCCTTGTCGAAAAAAGTCGGCGGGGTAGCTCCTCCGGAAAGACTAATTCCACAAGTTGCGTGGTTTCTATTAAAGCTTTGCTTTGTCCATGGTGATAAGACAACTGTCTATGCACTGCTGACGCCATGGCGGTCCCAGAGATAGAGATGTGCCTTATATCTTTTTTAGCATTTGTTTAGTCTGACCTCCTCCTCAAGTTGCTTCTCCTTTTTGCTTCTCGGCCTCTCTATCCTTCCAGAGGCCTCTGGTTGATCTAGGTGTGGAGGTTTGAAATACCGCCCACTCGTGTCATATAGTCGACCTCTCCAAGGTACCAAGTGTTGCTCGGGTTGGTTGTTTCCCCAATCTTCATCTGTGTGGGCAAGACACAAGTCCTCATCTTCCACCACATTCCATCGGCGGTGACAAACATCATGCGGCTCTGGTATGGTGTTCTTGTACTCATGACACCTTCCATCCGGATGCTCATGACATTCTCGGTTTGTGCACCTGATTTCGATCCCCATATGGGCCTTTGCCTTCCTGATTCTCTCGGAGTCTTCAAATTTTTCCTGTTTTGGGTGTGTCAATACAACCGACTGTTCAGTTATTCCCGTATTTGAAATGCTCAAATCCTGAGCAAAATTCTTGACACCGGCGCTCTCCGGCGATACACTCTGTTCTTCGACCCTTCAGGTACATCCTTGACATTCTTGCCTCTGTAGGCGCCGTTCTATTGAAACCCTTCTACCACATTTGGTTGATCGTCTAACCATCCTGTAGCCTCTGCCGACTCCTCATAATCATACCAGCTGACTGCCACGTCCCTTGGGTCTTGGTCATTGTAAAACTGGAGATTGGCAAGGTCCTCCCCCACCAGATTAAATCACTGTTCCTGTCCCATTTGTCCCTTGGATCACCTGACTCTCCCTCATTGGTAGTTTCATATATGGCCTATCTGGCCTATTGGTGAAATGTAGTCATCAGGACTATATGTCTTCTCAACACAACTTCTAGATTCCATGAGACTCTAGCTCAACAATCCTCTTCTCCTTTGGGACCTCCTCTCTCCTCTTGACGGTCCACCACCCGGTTTAGGTTGGGTTATGGAGATGTCCATCATGCACAAATCGGTGCAATTGGGAAGGAACACCTCCGGCTTAGGCAGGTGGGAAGGTGTGATATAGATACTAGGATCGTAGGACACGACCCCAGTATGGATGAAATTAAGTCTTTTGGGTGGTGGAGCTTGGTTATGTGTGGGGAGAGGGTTTGTAGTAACATTGGGCTTCTCGGCTAAAAATCACCCGTTATCGATGAGATCTTGAATTTCATGCCGTGTCGGAAGCCTTGTCATCATGACCGTCTTTGTTGGTGAAAGCAATACATAGCTGGGTTGTAAGTAGAGAAGTCTTTACGCAAGGGCGCGGCTCTAGGGGCTTCAAGTGCCCTTTTCTGATTAGCACCCCTAGAGCTTTGGACAGGGGCATATAAAGTGGAGCGAAGGTTCTGGTATTTTTGGGTGGGTATTTGGCTGTTGGTGGGTTGCTTTCGGATGCACCGGAGAATGGTGCAGCTGCCGCGGTTCTTGGAGGAGGGTTGGTGGTGACCATGCTCACTTCGGAGGCTCTTGTAGTTGCAGTGCCACTCGGGCCCGCATTAGTGTTGCGGTTGAAAGTCCTTCGGGGTTGCTCCCGGTCGTTATCAATTAAGCCTTCCTTCAAGGCATCCACAATCTGCACCCCCATTTCATGCAGATCAGAAAAAGTAGGAAAGGGGAGTACAATCATCTTTTGCATCAACTTCGGTTGAAGATTGCGCACAATCATCCGAATATGATCTTTGTCTGTAGGTCTTAAGGTCATCATCGAAGCCTTGGCCCTCCATCTGGTTACGAATTCTGAGAAACTCTCTTTAGGTTCCTGTCTTGTTGTCTCGAGATCACGGGTTGTAATCTCGATTTGTGTATTGTATGAGTACTGTGCAATGACGGCCTCAGCCATCTCGTCCTAGTTTCTCTTGACATCATCTTCTAATTTGGCATACCATATGGCCACCACACCTGACAAGGTCCGACCGAACAAAGACATCTTCTGTAGTCTACTGAGGCCCATCGGCCTTAGGATATTTGAAAACAGTCTCAGGTGTACCATGGGGTCCCCGGACCCAAATCGATCAATATGGGGCATTTTAAATCGAGGCGGCGTTCATTTTGCATCAGTGTAGCCATCTTCAATGTCGGGGATGGTCTTGGCTCCTTGGGATCTCTTAAACAACTTTTCAAGTTTGTTCAACTTTAGAGCGGTGGGATGAGTCTCAAACTCAAAGGGAGTCTGGTAGGTTGGTGGGTGTCTTTGATAGTTGAGGTTGGATTTGGGGAGGATCGGGGTGGAGGTGGTCTGTGGGAAGTTTTGTATCATTACGAGCATTGGCCATCTCTCGAGGTTTGGAACTCTGGTGGGGAGGAACTTGTTGCGGCGAGGCTCGACTTTCTCTTTGTAACCTAACAATTAACTCTGCTTGTTCATTCATAATCGTGGCCTGTTGCTTGGCAAACTCTGTCGAGATGACATCTCTTTGCATCATTTTCATGCTTTCTGAAATTTGGCGCACCATCTCTTCTAAGTTGGCCATCTTATTACTGCTCTAGCGAATTCTCGGTGTGTGTTCCTTTACGTGGGAGGCGAGTCTGATCCCCTCATACCTGCAGTGGGGTAGACAAAGCCCTCTGTCTTGGCTTTGAGCCGATGCCTTCTACCTGGTGTCCTCCGTCTAATGTAGGGGTAGAGAGTGGTACACTGGTTGTCCGTCTACCAGATCCTCAGATCGATGGAGTCGACGACCTCTAGTCCAGAGTGCTTGGGGAATATCTGCTGGGTCGAAAGCAATTGTGCTTAACTACCTAGCAAAAAGATAAATAAAGCGTATAAATAAACAGACAATCGGACAACGTAACGGCATAAAATAAACATACAACACACGGTTGGGTATCATAATATGCTGCCAATAAGCTGAACACACTATTTCTCAAATACTGATCACTGTCTCTAAATCATTGTCCCAAAACTGATACCCTCAGGTAGGCGATTTCCCAAATCTTGATGCATGAACTGATACCTAGAGGACTTGCAAAGCGATACATGCATTCCTGTGAGATACACTCTAAAAGCACCAGCATATAAAAGAGAGCCAAAACACCCCTATGTTGGGGTAGGGTTTCCCTGTCCTATTTTGTCGAGGCTAGGGTTTCACTATACCTTGACGGTTTCAAACAACCTATATCGGGTAAGCATCTTGTCCTAGTTTGGAATGGTCACTATAGATCTCGATATGCACTAGGTCGAATGGTCAGGGTGCCCATTAAAAGCAGGGTTTGTGTTCCATCTTGGCGAGCCCACAACCGTCGACCTTATGGTCATGCCTTGACAAGACAAGCCTCGACAAAACCGCTCGAGAATAGCGGATGGCCAACCGCGGTATCCTAGGCGCACCAATGCACATGCAATGCAAAGAAACACATAAGTGAAATCAAAAGCAGGATATCGCGAGTTGAGTCAAGTTTTCTAAATCCCAGAGTCACCAAAAGCGTAGGCGTCCTTGAATGCCGGAGGATGAGTCCGTTCTGTTCATCTATGGGCTTACTATAGTTCGGACTCGATTTGTTGTCCGGTTCATCTGAACCAAAGAGTCCAAATCAAACCGTCGTTTTGAGAAAAGCGATTTTGAAAGAAGTGCCAAACATGGGCGCTTTGCGGATCTGAGTCGCCACCTAAATATTTTTAATGGAATTTAGAAACCACGACTCGGTGCCAAAGGCCACGTGTTACGTCATCACCAAAGTTGCCTCGGCTCGGGAATTTGGATACGATTGGGGAAGCTTCGACTATAGGCACCCCCTCTCGCCAATCAAAAATCGCCTCTACTAGAAGTGATATCTTGTTTTGAAAGCGTTATGTGCTCTTATTGCGGTTATTAGCCTAGAATTACTATGTTATCTTGTGACAAGCAAGTATAGACCAAATTGCCTAAATTGGAACAAAACATTTCATGTTTGTTTTGAAAATGGTTTGCTACTCTCAAGTAGGCTAAAATCTGATTTTGCCACCCTCGAGTGGGCTTTTAGAAAGGGTGGTTTTGCCACTATTTAGTGGGCTTAAAACTCACAGTTTTAATGCATTATTCCAATTTAGGTAATTCAACCTCCATCCACAGGCATTCAAGCAGTTATAACACATAAGCAGCTAGCCTCATGGTAATCATGCTATTGTGGCAACACTTACACGCATGTGGTATGCTAAAGCATAAAAGCTTACCTAGTACTCCAAGCCAAAATAGAAACTAGTTAGTAATCATATGCATGATCCTAATTCATGTTAAGATGGCTAATGCAACACATGCGGGATGCAGCTAGAATAGGCTCGGCTAGTCTATGGATGGCATGTGAAATGCAACACCTAACACGTATTCAAGTTAGATTTGAAATACAATGCAGTTTGTATGATCTTGAGCGGTGTGTGCAATATAAATGAATGATGCACGCATGCATAGCATAAGGTATGCTAAATTAAATATGCCCTAATACTAACCATCAAAAGCAGGTAAGTAAAAGGGAGAAAGAAGTGGGGGTTGGAAGACATGCCCACACGCACCCACACTTATTACACAATTGCGCCCTCACTCGGAGGGACCAAATAAATATTACAGTCCGAATAATAAATACATTAATTATTATAGAATTTCTAGTTAATTAACAAAATGAATGCCAAAAAAATAAAAGTGGCCAAAACCCATGCCTCGGGATGCGCAAATGATGCATGCTCGAACCCGTCTCGTTCGGAAAGCCCGTACCATACCATTCTTTGCCTCTGTTTTCCTTTGCCTTGCTTCCTAAAATTGCCAAAGTTAGGGACGGGTTCCTTGCACCTTTGTAGAATACCATCGGTGGAGGAAATGCCCACCGCCATAGAAATTTCCATCGGTGGCGATGAAGTTATCGGCCATTCACCAATGGCGGTCGACCTTGAATGTTGCGGTCGTAAACTTCTGCGAAGGCAGTTTGAAACAACAAAGGACAGGCAGTATATGGCATGGGATTTTAGGCACATGTGAGCATGGTCATGATCCCTATCATGTATTGAACTCAGGGAAGCATGGCCCTCGATTCTCGAGCCATCAATTGTGCATGATAGCCTAAGAGATCAAGCTTGCCATTTGATGTAAAAATGCATGCAACACACAAATGAGGACCAAGACCCTATCATGTCGAAGTCAAGGGCCCCGATAATGAGAGTTAACTCAGCGTTACATCACTTGTAGTATGAACACTTCTTAACCCTCACACTTGGTTCGACACCCTAAACCAAGTAATGCAATGCATGTTATGCAAACATGGCTCAAAGATGCAACATGAGATTAAGATGCAAGGCATGCCAAATGCCATGCAACTATCATGGCAAGTATGCAATGCTAGACATGCAAGATGCAAATGCAATGCAAACATGGACAATCTAAGCAATAAGATCATCATGTTACAACACCTAATGAAGCAATCATGCAACAAACATGAGACAAGCATGCAATGGTGGACTTAAACCATAAAGGGTCAGACCTCAATCCACCCCAAAACAGTGGCCAAAAGTGCCCAAAATAGTGGACAAACACTCATGCCAACATGCAAGCCAATGGGCCTAAAGCTAAGGCACAAAAAGGGGGCACTTTACTTCCACTAACATGACCACTCATGGCATGAATTAGACAAGCAAAAACAGAATCCTAGCATGCAAAAATGGGCTCCAAAACCCACTAATATGGTATCTTAAGTGGCTTCAATGAGATGCATGCACCAAAGCTCATTTCTAGGCATAAAAGGACACATCCTCAAAGCATGGAAGAGGCCACATATGCAAACATAAAAACATGATTTATGGACTGAAATACGATCCTAAATGATGCCAAATCATGAGGATGGTCTAAGCTAAGCATGCTAGAGGCCAATATACTCAAGGCTTACAAACCAAAACACAAAGAGATGACACCAAACATGGCAAGCATGATTGAAATAGATATTATGAGACCTTAAACATGGTAAAGTAATGCCAATACCTTCATGAAGTTAGGCTAACACATGCAAGAATCATGGCCTAAACACAAGTTGCATTTCTATGCCAAATAGAGGAATGCAAAGCAAGTATGTTAAGCATGCAAAGGGGCAAAAATCTGACCAAAAATAGAGATAACATGTGACCTAGAGACACCCAAAAACCTCTGAAATAGGGCCAAAATCAATCAAGCATGAATGTTGCCCTTTAAGCCAAAAGGCAAGGGTAAAAGAGGGACAAGGGGGAGAAGGGTGTCCCTCCCCTATACAAGACTTCAAACCACCTTCCTCACCACTGAAAATTCACTGATTTTCGGTGGTGAGAAACTAAACACTCAAGCAAACAAAACCTCACAAAGGAAGCACCAAAAAAGGCCAAATAAGGCCTAAGAGGTGAGTTTGAACTCAAACCACAAAACACCCTTAATGAAAGTTCTTAAGCATGAAAATATAAGCTTTTTTTATGTTATGTACAAATCTTAAATCATCAAGCAAGGCGGTAGAAAACTAGTGCAAGTTTGGAGAAACTAAAGCAAAGTGATTACCCTTGAAGAACACCTCAAGAACGATCAATGAAGCCCTCCTCTTTTGATCAAAATCAGTCCAAAAGCTCAAGAATCAACCCTTAAAGCCTCTCAATCTCGAGTAAGGTGTAATGGTGTGTGTATTAGTGCAAAAGTAAGGTAAAATGCACTTTTAGGCCTCCAAACACACACTAAGGATGAGAGAGAGGAGATATAGAGAGAGGATGATATACAAGATATATGTATGTATTCTCTGGTTCTTTGATCGAAATTTCCAACCCTAGACAAAGGAGAGGAAGGATGACTTATATAGGCAAAAGAGGGTTCTAAGCTTCTCCAAAAGCTATATCAAAAAGCGGCAAGGGGCGGAATGGTTCTTGGCTTCTAAAGGAAGCTAAGGCAGTGGCCAAGCTTCTCAAGCTTGGCCAAATGGTGCAAGCTTCTAGAAGGAAAGGGGTTCAAAGGAGTCACACGACCAAAACTAGGAGGTGATGGTGCATTTGGCGGTGGCACCATGCCTCAAGGTTCAAAAGAGTCACAGGCCAACAAAAGGTCGTAGGCAAAATAAAGTGCCGGTCGGCCAAATATAGGCCGACTAGCCATTGGTTTTAAGAAACTATGGCGGTGGCACCATAAATCGGTGATGCTAGGGGAAGGCCGGTGGGATGTGGGGATGGCCAACAAGCCATTCCCTGCCCTTCAAGGCAAAAACAAAAGTGTTTGGTGCCAAAACCAAACACGGAACAGTCGAGTAGAGATATCCTGAGGCAAGGCGCGCAGCCAAAACCTTCGGGAACTCAAAATGAACACAAACAAAAGACGATCACCGAGTATTCAAACGGTAATGCCCAAGTCTCGAGGACGGTCAAAAATGGGGTGTCTACACGGCCCCAGTTCAACATTCATATAGGTGATTCTTATTGTGAATATCTCTTATACTCGTCTTGACTTTTACGCCTAAATCAAGATATAAGTAATCATTAAAAGCAAAGCTTATCCTTAAACCCCTGCATACAACACATGTTGCAGATATCACTCTCATCATAGGAATGGATAGGGAATTTCAATCCCTTGGTGATTTCTGGTGAGCCACACATAACTTAGTTGTCCCTTTGAACTTTGTTCTTAGGATCTCTAGTCATATAAGTAGGGTTACCATTATGATGACTCTTAAGTAGTAGGCTTTAATCTCATCCCCTTTGATGAATTATACACTTGTTCTTTAGTCAAACATTTTGTTAACGGATTCGCAATATTCTCTTTAGATTTTATATAATCTATTAAGATTATTTCATTTGAGAGCAATTGCCTTATGGTATTATGTTGATGACGAATATGTCGTGACTTAACATTATACATATAACTCTGTGACTTGCTTATTGCAGATTGACTATCACAATGAATGCAAATTGCTGGCACAGGTTTTGGCCACATTGGAATGTCTTCTAGAAAGTGGCGAAGCCATTCTGCTTTTTCTCCTTCTTTGTCTAAAGCGTTGAACTCAGATTCCATTGTAGATCGTGCGATGCATGTTTGTTTCGTGGATTTCCAAGAAACAACAGCGCCTTCCAGAGTAAAGATATATCCACTAGTGGATTTTGAATCTTTAGTATCTGATATCCAATTTACATCACAATAGCCTTCGAGTACTGCTGGATATCGAGTAAAGTTTAAGCTATGATCACAGGTAAATCTTAGATATCTAAGAACCTGAATGATCGTTTTCCAATGATCTTCTTCGGGGTTACTAGTGTACCTACTCAATTTACTGACAACATAAGCTATATCAGGATGAGTGCAATTCATTAGGTACATTAGGCTTCCAATGATTTAGGAGTATTTTAGCTTAGACACCGCATCACCTTTATTTTTTGATAAATAAAGACTGATGTCTACAAGTGTTCTTGCTACATTCATATCATCCTTGATATATTTACCAAGAATTTTCTCAATATAATGAGATTGAGATAATGTATATCCATCAGATGTTTTAGTAATTTTCATTCCTAATATTACATTTGCGACCCCCACATCTTTCATATCAAATCTTTTGTTAAGCATTTGCTTAGTTGATTTGATCATGTTTTGATTACTTCCAATGATAAGCATGTCATCCACATAAAGACAAACGATGACATAACCTTTGTCAGTGTTTTTAACATAGATGCACTTGTCACATTCGTTTATCTTAAACTTATTAGTAAGCATAGCATGATCAAATTTTTCATGCCACTGCTTAGGAGTTTGTTTTAATCTATAAAGAGATTTTACAAGCCGACAAACTTTCTTTTCTTGCCTTGGCACTATAACCCCTTCGGGTTGCTCCATATAAATCTCTTCATTTAGATCATCGTTGAAAAAAGCGTCTTAACATCCATTTGATATATTTATGAATTATACAACGCTGCTATAGCAATAAGCATGCAGATGGATGTTATTCTTGTCACAGAGGAATATGTGTCAAAATAGCCCAGACCTTTCTTTTGTCTGTAACCTTTTACCATAAGTCTTGCTTTATACTTGTCTATTGAACCATCTGCTTTCATTTTTCTCTTGAATATCCATTTATATCCAAGAGGTTTAGAACTAGGTGAAAGATCCACCAATTCACAAGTATGATTTTGCATAATTGATTCAATTTCATTATTAACAGCCTCTTTCCACAAAGGTGCTTCAGGACCTATCATTACTTCCTTAAAGCTTTGAGGTTCATTTTCTAACAAGTATGTCGGAAAATTTGGGCCAAAAGATTTTGATGTTCTTGCTCTTTTGCTTCGTCTTGGTTTATCATCAATTAAATCCTGCTGGTCAAGACCATTACTAGTCTCTTGTGTTCGATTATCATTAGCCTCTTAACTTTGTGTACAATCATAAATTCTTTTCTATGAACTTAATTCATGCCCTTTCTTGTAAGGAAAAACATGTTCAAAAAACATAGCATTCCTTGACTCTATAATAATGTTCACATTTATCTCAGGTATTCTTATTTATAAGTCAGAAACTGATATGACTATTATTCTCAGCATAACCAATAAACACACAATCCACTATTTTTTGTCCTATCTTAGTCTTTTTTGGAACAGGAACTTCAACCTTTGCCAAGTATTTGTAGGAAGGTGGTCGACCTTTCCACAATTCATAAGGAGTGTTGTTGGTTTTCTTGTGAGGTATTCTATAAAGAACATAATTAGTAGACAATATTGCTTCCTCCCACAAGTTACGTGGTAAGTTTGAACTTAGTGACATGGCATTCATCATTTCTTTAAGGGTGCTATTCTTTATTTGACAATTTCATTTCTTTGTGGAGAATAGGGTGATGTTGTTTGATAAATATTGCCATGTTGTGCACAAAATTCATTTAAAGGTGCATCATATTCACCACCTATCACTTCTAACCATTTTAATGGTTTCTAAAAAGTCATTTAAAGGTGCATCATTTTCAACTTCAGTTTGTAGAGTTTAAACATTTTCAATGCTTCATCTTTACTTCTAAGTAAGTATACATAAAAATATCTTGTGCAATCATCGATAAACGTTATGAAATACTTCTTACATTCTCTAGTTTGAACAAATTTAAGATTACATACATCAGTATGAATTAATTCTAAAGGTTCGATTTTTCTTTCAACCAATTTAAATGGAGCCTTAGTTAGTTTCGCTTCTACACAAATCTCACATTTGTGATTAGAATTAATTTCAAACTTTGGTATATAATCCAAACCAATTAATTTAGGCAAAGCATCAAAATTTACATGTCCTAATCTACCATGTCATAAATTCGACTCAAGGATATAAGCAAAAGATGTATTATTCTCATTAATAAAAAGTTTTGGTACAACAGTTATTACATTCAACTTGAAGAGACCATCACTCATGTATCCCTTACCAACATACATATCACTCTTTATCAATACAAATTTATCAGACTCAAATACAAGCCTAAAACCATTCTTACTTAACAAAAAACTAGAAACCAAATTCTTCAGGATATCTGGTACATGTAGCACATTATGGAGGGTAAGTTCCATTCTAGATGTCATCTTCAAGATCATCTTTCCTTATCCAGCCACAGTAAAAGTAGAAGAATTTCCCATAAAAAGTTGTTCACGATTTGTAGCCTCATTATATGTAGTGATATAGACACCCCATTTTTGACCACCCTTAAGACTTGGGCACTACTGATGGTTTACTTGGTGGTGAAAGGTGTGCAGGGCAAAGGTTCGGTTTCCTCGGCGAGAGGAGAGTCAAATCCCAACCTTACATCTCATTTTGGACCAAAGCTATTTTGAATGGTTTTTAGATCTCGAAACCCTCTCTTTCAAAATGTTTTGGAATTAAAATTCCTACGATGTTCCGACGCTCGCATTTCGTTAAATGTTGCGCTTTTTGGTAAACCGAGTAAGGACAAAGTGGAAATGAATGAAAGAGAGATGAAATCTTTTGAAAAATCTTTCAAAACACCTTGTTTAGGGGTCCGGAGTTGAAGAAAAGAGGAAAGGAGAGAAGAAAACTAGCTTGGGAGAAGTTCGGCATCAATCCGGTTGGATCGAAACTGCGCGGCATGACCAAAACAGGCATAACTTTTTGCATAGTTGGAATTTTGATGCAAGGATGGTGCCATTGGAAAGCTAACTTCTGGGGCTTCAATTTGGACATCTGGTCGACCACTTTTGGCCTTTCCAGCCATTGGCCGACCACTTTTCTTTCCGGGAGACCACTTTTTGTCCTGAAAAACTAGAAAAGGTAGCTGGCCGACCACTTAGCGGTCGTGACTTTCCTTGACTTTCTAAAGATATTTTCCTCTGGAGGGCACCAAAGCCATCCTCCATACTGCGTGTATGGAGGGATTGCTTAAACCTTAGCTTCCTCAAGAAGCTTTGCTTTTAGTTCTCTATAAGAGAACCACCTCCCTCCTCTAGGTTCATTTTTGTGCCTTAAGAATTATAGATACACCCTTGTATCTATCTTGCCCTTTACTTCATATTTGTGCTTCAAAAGTGTAGTTTTACCACACTTTAACACACAAACACACACTCAAACACCATACTCTTGGAGCTGATGTCCCTTGAGGTTGTTTTTGAAGTTCTTGGATTGGTTTTGGTTCAAAAAGTGTGCTGGAGTTGCAGTTTTAAAGGTGGTCTCCGAGGGTGAGTTTCTAAGCCTTAAAACCCCCATTTTTGCTTAAGCTTTTATCCCTTCTTGCATATGTTTTTAAGCTTACCTCTTAACTAGAAAAAGTTCTATTTTTGTATGCTTAAAATAGTTGTTTAAGGTCACTTTTTTGTTTGGGGTGATTTACTCCCTCTTAGGCCTTGTTAGGCCTTGTTTTGAGCCATCCATTTAGGCTCTTGTTGAACCCTTTGCATGACCTTTCTACCACTGAAATCCAGAGGATTTTCAGTGGTGGGAAGGTGGTTTTGGAGTCCTAAATAGGAGAGGGTCATCCCCTCTCCTTTGTGTCTTGTTTACTAGCTTCATATGCCTCACGTTTGAGCACCTTTGTTAAGCTTTTGTTGGCCATATCTTAGCTTGTATTTGTGGTTATTTTGAGGAGGCATGCCACTGTTTTTTCTTGGTTTTGTCACTCCGTGCATGGTTAATACCCTTGTAGTGTAAATTACACAAACTAGCTTTGTATGCTTCATGAAGTAGCATGTCATTCTAGCTTGTTTTCTTTCCATTTCAGCATGTTTTTGGTGATGTTTTACTATGTCATGAC
Organism: Camellia lanceoleosa; assembly: GCA_025200525.1. NCBI lineage: Eukaryota > Viridiplantae > Streptophyta > Magnoliopsida > Ericales > Theaceae > Camellia > Camellia lanceoleosa. The sequence goes on along the minus strand of JANUSC010000674.1, from coordinate 20,015 downwards.
TCTATTTTGGTTTGTTTTGGTTGGCCCTTGCATGTCCTATGCACTTGTAGTGTAATCCCATGAAATAGCCTAACATGCATCATGCTTCAACATATCATTTTAGCATGCTTTTGGCTGAACTCTGAGAAGACTTTGTTCATGATTTTCCATGTTTAAGGTCTGATTTTGGTTGCTTTGGTCATGCATGACTTGCTTTGTATAGCTATGGTTCAATCTAGCTTGTTAGCTTTGTGTATTGAGTCCTCTAGCATGCATTACTTGAACTATTTTAATGATTTGGCATCATTTATCATGTGATTTCAATCCATGTTTCATGGCCATGCACTTGCATTTGTGACCTATTCAATGCATTGGAGGGTTTGCCCCTTTATGCCTTAACATGAACCATTGCGTATGCCTTCATGCCTTAGCTTGCGAGCCATCATTTCAGTGTGTTTTCGGGGTTATTATGCCATGATATAACTCTAATTTTTGTTGCTTAAGTCATACCATGTTTGGTTCTAATAGGTGTAGTGTAATCCACCCTATTTGCCTTGCATATTCCATGTCTTTTGCCCCACATGCTAGCACATTTTGGCTTCCTTCCTTGCATGTTTTAGTCTCATTTTGACATGTTCTAGGACTGTTTTGGATTGCCTTAATCACATGCTTCATGTTTTGTATACTTGTAGTACAAATACTCTTGTTTTCCTCAAGCTTTGAGCACCATTGCATGCTTCATTTGTGTTGTGTACATGATTTGGCATCACTTAACATGACATTTCAAAGCTTATAGCATTACCATATTTCCACTTCAATCATGCTTTAAGTGCCTTTGAGTTTTATGCATTGTCACCTAGTTTATGGCTTAGCTTGTATGCTTGCATGCCTTGGTGTTTGGGCCCTCATCTCAACATGATCAAGTCCTTATTTTGACCTACTTGAGCTCTGCCCATGTTTAATTCATGCATTTTGCCATGTATTGCATGCCTCCTTTGTAGTCTTACTTGTTAGCCTTAATGCTAGGACCTTCACATGCTATACTTATGTTGTTTGAGTGGTTTGACACCATTTCTTACCTCATTTCAATGCACTTAGTGTTGTTATACTTCCATGCTTTTCACTCTCTAAGTGCTCTTGGGAGTTGCATCTTAGTGCCTTAATTGGTGAGCCAATCGGCATACTTGTTTGTATGTATTTTCGGTGCCTTCATATTAGCATTATGGGCACTGTTTTGGCATGACTGAGGTCTGTCGAGTCTCGGTTTAAGTCCATTGAGTATGTGGTTTACATGATGTTGCATGCTTGGTGTATTGCATATCGTTGCCCTTGTTGCATTGCATTGTGTATGCATGCATTACATTGTATTTAGACCCTTATTGTTGCCTTGCATTGAGTATGCCTTCTAGTTCTTAGCATTTAGCATTGTGTATGCCATGTTATGCCTTGCATTATGTATGCTATGTAGTTGCATTGCATGTTTTCCATGTTATGTGTTGCATTGTGTTTGGAATAGGTGTTAGTCCAAACACGGAAGCGAGGGCGTTCATACTTCAAGTGATGAAAGCGTGCCTTAATTCTGATATGCCAGCTCTTGATCATACATGATAAAGTTTTAGGCCTTATGTGTTTACTTATGCATTCATTTCATATTGAATTGTGCAACTACGCCTCTAGGCCATCATGCATTGAAATGCGCGATTGGTGGCTCGAGGGTCGAGAATCACACTCCCTTGAGTTCATGACATGATAGGGAGCGTGGTTGTGCACACATATCTTGCAAATACATTGCCATGCCCTTTCTTGCTTTCTGTTGCGGCGAGATTGGCGGCAACAACAAGCCCGGCCAGGATAAACTAGCTGGCCGGCCACTTTTCTGGTTTTTCAACAACCAAAAGGGGTCGGCAGGCATTTGGGAGACCAAAAGTGGTGGCCACCCTCCTGAGATTCCCAAGGTGGAGTTTCATCTTTCTGGAGCTTGGTGCAGTGTTCTAAGAACAGATGAAAACATAGGCAAATCGGGGCATCGCATTGGATTTCCAAATGAGGCGACTGAGCATGCATCCAGTCCTTTTCCCTCTAAAGCTCCTGTTTTATTGCTTTCCTTAGCTGCCCTGCTTAGATAGCTAGCTTTCACTTTGGTTTGTACCTTTAATAGTTAATGCGTTAGCTATTCAATTCATTTTGTAATAATTAGTTAACTAGGGTTAGTTAATTAATTTGTTATGTAATAATTAGTTTAATTAGCTTAGATTAACTAGTTAGCTTCTTATTCGGTCCCTCCTGCAAGAGGGCGTATTGTTGTAATAAGCGTGCATGTGTGTGATGCATGTCTTCCAACCCCCATTTCTTTCTCCATTTTACTTATCCGTTTATGATGGTTAGTTTTAGGGCATATTTCATTTAGCATACCTTATGCTCGCATGTGTGCATCCATTCATCTGTATTGCATGCACCGGGCTCGGTGCATCATACTAACTGCATTGTATTTCAATTCTTACTTGAATACATGCACCAAGTTGCATTTTCACATGACATTCTAGAATAGCCGAGCCTATCTTAGTTACATTTTCGCATGTGTTGCATTAGCCATCTTAACATGAACTAGGATCATGCATGATTTCTAACTAGTTCTTTGTTTTGGCTCGGAGTACACTGTGAGTATTTATGCTTTAGCATACCGCATGTGTGTTAATGCTGCCATGTTAGCAGACTTGCCATGAGGCTAACTGCTTATGTGATTAACTGCCTGAATGCCTGTGGGTGAAAGTTGGATTAGTTGAGTTGGAACAATTCATTAAAACCCACATTTTAGCCTACTTGCGAGTAGCAAACTTCAAACCATTTTCCAAACAAACGGATATGCGATGTTTTGTTCCAAATTAGGCGATCTACTCTATACTTGTTTGTTGTGCGCATCACATAGTAAGACTAGCTAATAAATCGGAATAAGAGCGCATGTGTTTTCAAAAACAAGTTATCATGCTTAGTACAGGCCAATCTTTGATCGGGCGAGCGGGGGTGCTCATTAAATGACCTTCCCCTCTCGTACCCAAGTTCCCGAGCCAAGCAACTTTGGTGATGACGGACACGTGGCCTTAGGCACAAGTCAGGGTTTCCTAGATTTTCCAAAAATAAAATATTTAGGTGGCGACTCTGTATCTGGCAAAGCAGTCCATGTTTGGCACTTCTTTATAAAAATCAGTTTTTCAAAACGATTTGCCAGATTTGGACTCTTTGGTGATTTATCGGTCTCATATCGCACATTGTGAGATTAGATTCAGAACCATGACATTTGAGTCCAAATTGTGGTAGCTCAGAGAACAAAACAAGAATTTGCGTGCCCCCTGCCTAGAGGCCGCGCGCGGATATCGATGAGTTCCCGGGAGCACGTCCACAAGTGAACATCTTCTTGTCCGCGCAAATGTGATGAGTTGCTCTTGTGTCAACCCACCATTCCTTAGGATTTCTAGCCAAATTAGCCTTAGACACCCACGGTAGAGAGGTTGATGTCATTTATCCGTCGGAGATGTAATCTAGTTCTGTCACATTGGCTTGATTGGTAGTCTTTTTGTTTGTACTTTCGCGATCCTTTTTAGGGCGTCGGCAATCAGAGGCATGATGTCTAGTTTTGCCACAGTTATAACATTTACTTTTGAACTTTTTATTGCCATTGTTGTCGCCTTGTTTAGGACCATCTCCAACAAACTTCCTCTTCTTGTTATGTGGTTTGGGCACTTGTTCAACCACATTAGCCTTGGACTCAATGGGATTTTTCTCATTCCTCTTTTCAACCTTACAGTTATCTTCCTCAATTGTTAGTCTTACAATAAGTTCATCCATGGTCATCTCTTTGAGTTTATGTTTTGAATAATTTTTGAAATCTTTCCAAGCCGGTGGTAATTTTTCCACTAAAGCAGTGACTTGAAAAGACTCGCTCAAAGACATACCCTCAACATGAATATCATGCAAAATTAATTGAAAATTTTGAACTTGAGAAATCACCGTTTGAGAGTCTACCATAACAAAGTCCATAAATTTACCGACAACACATTTCTTTGTGCCGACATCCTCTGTCTTATATTTTTTCTCCAAAGAATCCCACAACTCTTTTGCTGTTTTCAGAGGGCTATAAACATTACACAGCATGTTGTCTAGGCTATTGAGGATGTAATTTCTACACAGGAAATCAGAATGTTTCCAAGCGTTTATAGCGGCAACAACTTGCCGATCACTTTCATCCTCCTTAGGTACTGGAGCCTCTTCACGGAGAAATCAGGCAAGATTAAGAGTTGTGAGATAGAACAACATTTTCTACTGCCATCTCTTAAACTCGGTGTCATTAAATTTTTCTGACTTTTCTCCATGATTTACTAGAACTTGAACATGGTTCTAGATAGGGACCGGAGTTGATGTAACAATTGGAGTATCACTTTCAGTTGAAGTAGCTATAATATTTGATTACAAAAATAAAAAAATCAAAACACAAATTAATATTCTAGTTACTAAAACTAGAAAATAAATTATAATACAAAACAATTTTACTTTTCTAGTTACAAAAACGGAAAAATAAAATACTACACAATAATTTTCTCGACACTACTACACAAATTAATATTACGAAATTGTTAATGACTCGGTATATTACTACTAGTTGTCAAATAAAATAAACAGTATATTACTATTATTTGTATTTTCCAACCAAAATATCACTTTGTGAAAATACAGATAATAAATACAATGAAGACACCAAAATTATTTTGTCTTAAGATTGTTGGACAATCTTTACTATATTTGAAGAATTAAAGAGAGGAGAGAGACTGTTTGATTACAAAAATCAAAACAATATATACAAAATAAAATAAAATAAAATTTTATTTTGTTACAAAAACAAAATCAAAATCTAATATATATAAATAAATAAATAGAAAGTAGATTAATTACTTATCTTATTTATTTGTGGAACAAATTTTTTTGATCAAGTCCAGTGTTTAACATTGTGTCCTTACGACAGATTCGTCCTCTCCACGATCCTTTCAGATTATGGACGTCTATTTTTTAGGATAAAATGATCAACAATGAATAGTAACAGCACTACAAACTATTTGCACTACGAACACACTTTGTGTTTACACTCTTTCTTCAGGAAAATTATGCAGTAAAATGTAAAGAGAACAATGGCAGGATTCAATACGAAAAATTAGTGAAAAAATCAATTGAGGGACTGCCTATTTATAGATGAAAATAGTGGCTGTTCGGTTTGAATCCAATAGGTATGGAACCTGTTCGGACAAATCTGGTTTGAATTTCAAACAGATATAAAAACTATTTTGGGTTTGAATTTGAGCAGTTAGGATCTTTGGATAGATATGGGCTGTCGAGAAATTCTAAAGAGGTGCAAACCAAAATTTGAATTTTATTTCAACTAAATTTGAAATAAAAGCGGATAGATTTTATTTCCAAATAAATAATAAAAGAAATTCAAATGTAATGCATTTAGCCCAAAAAGATAAGTATTGGGCCAATGAACCCAGCAACCTCACACACTTTTCGCGCCCAAGCCTAGGCCCGATCTAGGCAGGACGGCGGCGGGCAGCGTGCGTGTGTGTTTATTTTTAGGTCCAATGGGTCTAGCCCACTTGGCCCATAACCTTTTACTTCTACAAACTTGGGGTGCCTTGCGGCCCTTCCCAAGTTGCAAACTCAAGCCTTATAAACTCGCAAAAGTTTGCCCACCAAACCAATGTGGGACAAGCCTTTAATTCAAACCTTAAGGAATTTGCATCAAAAACTCCATTTCCATGGAGCTCACTTTGGCTTCAATTTTCCATTCACCCAGTTTTGAGCAACCAAATATACTATGTGAATCACATCATGCATAGAACGCGTTACCACTTAGACTCGCCAACTTTGGTGCATAGGTCCCACCTAAAAATTAGACCAAAGTTGATGAAAAACCTGATTTTTCCAAAACCATTTCTAACAGTTTGTGATGGCACGTTTTGTGACATGCTTCGTTTCATGGGCGATAGATCTTTTGACTGCTCTAATTTTAGTAGAGGCTGAGGTCCAATTGTGGGTTTCTTGTGGCTTCTAGTCTTCAGATTATAAGTGGTCAAAAAAATTTATTTATTCGATTCAAACTTATGCAGTGGTCATGGGGTTTATTGGTCCAGTTCAACCCACACTTCTCCTTAAAACCTAGGTATTAAGGAAAGGAAAACTTGAGCCTTATAACTAGCACAAATGGAGCAACTCCAAGCAATGTGGGACATATTCGAACAGTATTTAGATGGTTCACTGCCATAAAATTCAAGTGCTTTAAGAAAAGGACTAAAGGCTACATAAAAGAGCTCAAACTAGAGACTTATTGGATTGCGAGGCTGGTAGAATGGATGAAGAACCCATAGTTCTTCAAATCAGGACTTGATATTCAAAATACTTGTCCAGCGCACAAAAAATTTAATTATGAACATGTGTATAATGGTTCAGATTGTGATTGTGATTGCATGCAAATTAAATCTTTTCATTTATGTTTTCCTCATTCGCCCGTGTTTGTCATGTTACCAATTAACGTAACCTATGAAGTTGCACCTTGGCAATTATGTTTTGCTTATTGAAGGTGAAGAGGAACTTCTCCAAACTACCTTGAAGAACATTAGTGATCGTGATTGTTTCATTGTCAAGGCCAAGAAGCAATGACCCAAAAATCTAAGCGAGCTTTTTCTGAAATTCTGGTGGCTTTGAACACATAGCAGAGTTTGACAACAACCAAGTTTCATCACTAGATTCTCAAGAACTTCCTAATTGTTGGGCTCTGCCATTGGTGACTCTAACTTACATCACCATTGCAATTCCTAAAATCAAGAAGAGCATGGTTGATAGGTTTGTATACAACATGAGTTTCGTATATCAGATATGTTGACAAAAGCATGGATGTCAAAGGAAACCTTACAAACATTAGAAATACATCAGATAAAGCGTGGTTAGGAGTCAAACTTTATACAAGTGGTTTGATGAGGATCTCATGAAAATGGTTGTCAAAGGAAAATCTTGTAGAGAGACTTTTTAAATGCTAGTTGATTTCTTTGAGAAATTGTTGTAAAATACAAGGCGGATATCAATGGAGACCTTGACAAGAACCCTACCATGGCCCAACATGGTTATAACAACTAATTCCATATGCGGAATTAGTAAACTCTTTCTCAATTATGAAGGTAACAACGACCAAATAGATCATGACAAAGCGATAAGAGTATTAGCTCAAGTGGTGAATTGAAGCTTGAAGCATCACATCAACTCAAGCCTCAATGAAGGAGTATGCTCATAGGGACGTAAAGTCATAGCTACAGTGTGACGCCTTGCAACCAATTCAATACAAGTGTGAACAAGTGTGTGGCACATGTAATCGTTAGAAGAGAATGAGAGATATAGGGATTGGTTGGTTAGAGTCAATTAGAGTTTGTTATAACAAACTCTAACACTAATATAAATACCGATAGCGTGTTGTAATATTCAAGGAAAATCAAATTCATTTTCTTGTTACAAACTATTCGAGAAATTATCTAGCATGACCGCAGGTATATGAGTTTTTTTCTTCTTCTTCTTCTTTTACTTCTCTTTTTTTGACAAGGGTATCTGAGGTTTTTCCTTAATCAAGTGGTTTATGAGATTTGAACTCATGAACTACGCTTCTTGAGACACTTAGCATGACTTAACCATATGATTGCAGGAACATAGGGTGCTTGCTTTACCAACTTACCCAATGTCATAACCATGAAGTGCTTTTCCAGTGCCATTGAAAAGAGAGAGAAGAGTGTCTGGCTCGTAGATTGACTTATCGGTGAAGCTAAAGAGATTTTTTAAATTCTTGAACAACATTAACTCCTTTATGCTGATCAATTTACAAGTATTGATGAGTGTCGTGTGAAAATGAGGCAAGTAAATCCCTCTGCTTCCCTCTCTTCATCTCGTAATGACTCCTATGCTTTTGGTTCAAGTGAGTTGGCTATAGATGTTGAGTCCAAGGCCTAATTAAGACATCACTAGTTGGTTTTAGTAAAGCTTTGTTGTATTCAAGTTTGTGTTCGATTTGTATTATTTAAATTTCAACTGCATAAGGCATATTCTGATATCATTTGGATTTCAAGTGTGTAATAAGAACTATATTTGGATATTATTCAAATTTTGTGGTTATATTGCATCTTGTCATAAGTTGTAACAAAGCCATCCAGCATTTCACACAAATAGGTGCTTTTTCCATTTCCACATATGAGAGGAACTCTCTAAGACTGAAACCTCTGCTCTCCAGAATGATTTGTTGAAACACTTTAGCTTTTGGAGGAATTCTTAAACTTAAAGCCTAAATTTTTAATCCTTTTTTTTTCCTTCCCATAAAGCATCTGAAACCTAATTAGAGGCAAAATGTGATGTAGGACAAGATTTTAAGAATTTTATATTTTTAGTTTTTATATTTTTAATTTATTATTTCTTAATTTTATTTTTTTAGAATTAGATTTTGACTAGGATTTTAAATAGTTTAGAATTTTAGTTTCCTACTTTCTTAGGTTTCTTAATTTGTGTTGATTTAAGTTTCCTATAAGTATTCGGTTTAGTTTATTATAAATAAGCCTATGAGCATATGTAATGGATACAACTTTTATTAGTAATTCAATCAATAATATTAAGATATTTATTCTTCCTTATAGATTCAAGGTTTTATTTTTCTGGATTCGAGAGCCCTTTCATCTACTAGAATGATATCTAGTCCCCGTGTACTCTCTGCATCAAGTAGTATCAAAGCATGGATTAGCCTAGCTCAATGACATAAGACAATGGAGAACACACAATCCTATTGACATTAATCGTAGAGTGGAAGCCATATGAGATGCGATTGAGGAACATCAGCTAGAGGTGCCCGAACTTCACAATGAGATTTGTAATCTACTTGCCGATTTGGGACTAATCGTCAACCAAAGGCAACCAATAGTTGACAGCAATTGCGTCGAAGGATTCACCTGAGGCCAACCAGTTAGCTTACGTTATTTTGCAAAAATTTCATATTTTAATAGTTCAAGTAAGTTTCAAAAAGAAGATTTTCTTGATTGGTTGCTTGATCTTTGAATTCATGAAGATTTCTTATGAAAAGAAGGTTATATTTGCGTTCTACAAGCTTGATAAAATTGCATTGAAGTGGTGGAATGGATTACAAGATTATCGAGTTTGCAAAGGTAAAGACAAAATTCATTCATGGTTAATAATGAAAAATGTTTTTAGCAACAAAATTTTACTTTCATGATCATGAAGATATATTATCATATACAAATCATGATACTTCCACGGAGTTGGTAAAAACATGCAATGAAATTGTAGTTGCGAAAGAAAAGAATTTGCATCCAAATATTATTTGTGATGAGATTGTTTGTAAAACTAATGAAGAAGATACAAAGTCTTGTTTGAGTGTTGATAATGCGTCAACACATGGTAATTTGATTATTGGGGAGAAAGTTTTACAAAAAAATCATAGAAATATTGAAGACGAAGGAGATCTGATTGAGCTCAGTAACAAAGTGAAAATAGAAGAAGAGATGATACAACCGTTGCGTGGAACAAAGAAATTGATTGATGTTACACTTGATATTCTAAGGTTGATAATTGAAGAATCAAATGAATCTGGGATGGTGCAACATCAAGAGAGCATGCAAGTTCTGCATAAAGTAAATTTGGTTGATTTTCTTGGTGTGGATCAATTTAATTTGATTTTCAATACTTGTCTAATTGATCATCAACGGTTGAAGCATATAAAGAACAACTTTCAGAAAGTAGACTTCTTTGCCTATAATTTTTGGAAGAGGGACAAACAATTGAAGTATTCCAAGTATCTTTATATTTGGCATGGACGATGAAATCTCTAATATGAACTCGAGGGCGAGTTCTTTCAAAGAAGAGGAGTCTGCGATGAGGACAAGATTTTAAGAATTTTTATATTTTTAATATATTATTTCTTAATTTTATTCTTTTGGAATTAGATTTTGACTAGGATTTTAAATAGTTTAGAATTTTAGTTTCCTATTCTCTTAGGACTGTTTGGTAGCGTTTACTTTTACGGTTTATATTTACAAAAATTTTATAAAATGGTTTTTGTTTATTTTTGTTTATTTTAGAAAAATATAAACTATAAGCGTTTAGTTTGGTTAGGCAAAATGTTTAAAAAATTTAAAAATATAAAAAAGAGTAGAAATGGCAAGTGGTGGCGGTGGTGGGTAGAGGCAGTGGTGGCGCGAGAAGGCAGTGGTGGAAAATGATGGCGAGTGGTAATGGTGGAAGGCGGTGGTGGAAAATGATAGCGAGTGGGTGGTGGTGATGGTAGTGGGTGGGTAGGTGGGTGACGGTGACAGGTGGTGGGTGGTAGCGAGTGGGTGGTGGTGGTGGTGATAGTGGCGGGTGGTGGGTGGTGGTGGTGGTGGCGGATGGCGGGTGGTGGTAGGTGGTGGCAGGTGGGTGGTGGTGGTGGTGGGTGGGTGGGTGACGGTGGCGGGTTGTAGCGAGTGGGAGGTGGTGGTGGTGGCGGGTGGTGGGTGGTAGTGGCATATGGGTGGCGGATGGCGGGTGGTGGCGGAGGAACCTAGGGTTGGTTGTTTGAAAATGGTTATTTTATCATTGATGGTTGTTTTGGGCTAATTGGAGTGTAAATTAGTATGTTATAGTTGAAAGAAGAAAAAGCCCTAAATTATATTTTGATTTGGTAAATTAAAATGGAGGGTAGTTAACCTATGTTGTAAATCTCTATTGTTAATGTGAGTTGGGTGAAGGTGTTAATGCCTAAGGGGTTAACTTTGGCTTTGGAATGGTTTTGAAATGAATGTAGTGGACTAATGTGAGTTATGGCTTTATTATCAACGGAATTGGTTTTGTAAAACAAAAGGAATGGAATTGGTTTTGTGGAAACAAAAGGGATGGAGTTGGTTTTGTGAAAACAAAAGGAAATGGAATTTGTTTTGTGAAATGAGAAAAGTATCTTTGATATAAGTATGAAAATTGGATTGTTGTTTCTTGAGTGTTAAATACACACACGTGGGGGTTGTATCTTTAACTACTGTGTTAGTGTTGTTGTTGGGTTTGTAGTCTCATAGTAATTGAGTCTTTAATAGATGTACTAAATACTTGCATCTAGAGGTTTTGTCCTTGGTCATCGGTGGAGGATGACATGGTTGTGTTGAATTATCGTGTATGCATTATACCATTGTTGATTGAACATTGTATGTGAAGAGGTCTTTGAGATACATTATATATGTATGCTTGCTTGGGGAATTAATTATGTGTTCATATACTTTAACACATTGCTTGTATCTTGATGGTTTATGTATGTGTTATACATGTTAGTTATGCCTGTTGTATTTTGGTTGGTGGTGTTATACCTTGCGCTAAAATCGAGTCCGTGACCTTCGACTAGCGCTGGAGGCGGCTGCGTTGAGAATCTAAGGCACCACACCCTTCCAACTAAGCGCCTAAAGTGGTATGTTGTTATGAGAGGTGTACCTTTGACTTACTCGCACATAGCTGGTAGAGCAAAGTTTTGTTGTTGTTGTTCCATTGTATCGAGGATATCATGGATTTGGTTGATTGCAATTCGGAGGCCAAGTTACCTCATTGGTTGATTATATACATGTTAGTGAGTTGTTATCTCCCTTTTTATAAAGGTTTGCATGTATAGTTATGATTGTATTAGGAACGAACCAAAATGTCATTTTTGTTTTTTGGAAAGTGTGAAGGAGATCGAACATTTAAAAAAATATATATGTTTTAAAAAGGCACATTTGTTGTATGTATGGAAAATGGAAAAGAGTAATGGGCTTAGTGAGATTATTTCCTAAGTAATTGTTAATGTTATGAAAGATTGGGGTTAATGAAAGAAAAAGGAAAGATGAAACATAGCGTTGAATGAAATTTGTTTTTAGAAAGTTCATACTTATGTATATTTTGTATAAACTGTCACATTATTATTCTAGTATGAGATTGGGCATTCATGATCATAGCTATCTGTAAGTTGTTATTGTTGAGGCCATGTTGAGATCCCTCTTGGACTATATGTTCATCCCACGTTGTTGAATCTTTTTTAGGTGTTGAGCAAGATGTGCTACAAGATTTGGATCTTCTTAATTGTTGGGCACTGGGCCTCTTTTATGTTGGCGGAATGCGATATATGTAAAAGGGTTACACCCTTCTTCTTGACTCTTTAATGCTGTAAGCCTAAGGGTAATTTATTTAGCATACTCATGTTGTATTTACATTGCATACGAATGAGAGTGTTGTTATCCACTTCTACGAGTTGAATATATGAGTTTATTTCCGCATGTTATCTCTGAAATGGAATTAAGTTAATGAATTTGGTAATACTTCGAGTATTAAAAAGTGGGGCGTGATAGGTGGTGGTGGTGGCGGGTAGGTGGCGGGTGGTGGTGACAGGCGATGGATGGTAATGGCGGGTGGCGGGTGGCGGGTGGCGGGTGGGTGGCAGGTGGGTGATGGGTGGTGATGGCGGGTGGTGGATGGTAGTGGCAGGTGGGTGGTGAGTGGTGGTGGCAGGTGGATGGTGAGTGGTGGTGGCAGGTGGTGGTGGCGGGTGGTGGTGGTGCAAGACGATGGTGGGAAATGATGGTGGGTGGTGGCTAGTGTTGAGTGGTAAAAAAAAAAAAACCTCAAAACTCAAAACGTAAGCTCATTTTTTGAGTTTTCATTTTTTTGGCCAAATTTATAAACTGAGACCATTAATTTATAAATCAAAAATTTACCAAACAAGTTTTTATTTGAGTTTTTAAAATTTTTGTAAATATAATGAACACATAAGTGCTATAGCGGCACCTTAGGTTTCTTAATTTGTGTTGATTTAAGTTTTCTAGTTTATTTTATAATTACTTTTCCTATAAATATTAGGTTTAGTTTATTATAAATAAGCCCTACGAGCATATGTAATGAATACAACTTTTATTAGTAATTCAATCAATAATATTAAGCTATTTATTCTTCCTTGTGGATTCAAGGTTCTATTTTTCTCGTGGATTTGAGAGCCCTTTAGTCTACTAGAGCGATATCTAGTCGTGTGATACTATGCATCAAAATAAATACTATGAAAATTTAGAGGAAATATCATTTTATTCCCCAAACTTTTACGCACTTTTTAATTTGACCCCCAGACTTTGATTAATAATAATTTTACACTTAAAACTTTCAAAATTTTGATCAATTTGGTCTTTGTTGTCACATTCCATCTACAATTGGACAGAATTTGCTGACGTGACACCAAAGTTCATTTAGAATTTCATTTTATCCCCCAAACTATACCTTAAAAATCAATTTGCCCCCAAATATAAAAAATTAAATTTGAATATTTAATAAATTATTTTTTATCACAATAATGAAAAAGTTAAATTTTACATAATATATACTTGGTAAGAAAAATATTAAAAGCCTTAATTAGACTACGAAGTATGGGTACTTCGACAAACATATTAATACGTGCAGTACTTACGAATTTTGAAATTTTTCCCACTCAATTTTGAAATTACTATTAGTCAATCAATTTTATTGAAATTAATTTGGGTAATAAACTAGTTACAATTGCGCGCGCACACACACATAGAATAGTTAAGAAATTTTTGGTTCAATAAGTTTCTCTAGGATCGACTCGAGATAATTTGAGACCTATGAAACATAGATATGGGTATGAGTACTGGTATTGGTATGATATGAGTACGTCAACAAGGTAAAATCTTTTTTTTTTAAAAGTAGGGTACGGGTACGATTTACTACGTTTATACAAAAATATTTGTTTTTAACTTGGAACAATACAAAAATTAATTAAATTGTTTAATTTGTTAAATCCAGCATACAGTTGACATTTAAAGCTAAAAGTACAAGTATAAGATAAACCAAAATTAAATATTATTATATTAAATAACTTACAAACCATAATTTAATTTTAGAAAAATACTAAGTACAAAACTAAAAATAAAAAAGAAGTCTAGTAAAAGGAATTTTATCTTTGTAGTAAAAGAAAAATATTGTTTATTTGAAGTGCGACCACGGCTTGGATATATACTAAATATGTCTAGATAAGCCAAAATTAAGAAGAAGAAAAAATTAGTCGTGCTTTATGCACTGGTACATATCTTGAAATATCATATGTCGATAAGTACCTAATAAGGATACGGCATGTTTGTTGAATTATTCATACTTCATAGTCTCAAGATAATTCTAAATAAGAATTTTTATATTTTTTATTATTTTTTTGAAAAGTACATATTATTTAAAATTTAATTATTTCATAAGGTTTTTATAAATTGACACCACTAAAATTATTAAAAAAAATAAATAAGATGGTGTCAAAAATGATTTGCAAACATAAAGTTTAGACAAAAAAACCTAATCAAAAATGACATGTTAATAATATTTTTGAAATTATGAAGACAATAGTGGATGTTTTGATTGAAAATAAAAAGACAATAAGAAGTCGCATTTTTTTGTTTATATATCACTTCTTTATTTCTTTATATTTTAAAAGTAAAACTTAGTTGAGTGTTAACTTTATTTTTAAGTTTTTACTATTTTTTTCCTCACATGAAGGTTTGTTTTGTCTTTTTTTCTTCGTTCTTCACTCTCTCTATTCAACCAATGTAATTTAACAATTTTGGATTGAAAATATAACATATTACATTTATACTGTAGTATATTATGTGAAAATTTATTTTTAATAAGTTTTGTAAAGTTAAAAATATGAAATAATGATATCGATCACGAGTAATTAAATGACACCACAAAAATAAATTTACGAATAAAGGCAGCGACTCATCCCACGGCTTCATTAGCATTACCACCACTACCATCACTAATACAACCACCTAGTATTAGTTTCAAGATTACTACAAACCGTAGCTTGTGTCACGCCCGTGTTTTATTACTCGAGATAACATTACCAATATTTATTAATTAAGTCCATTTACAAATGACAATTCATCATTGGATGAGATGATGAATAATTAAATATACATGTTCCTCTCGTTATCTGACAAAGACATTTACATACAAATAAAAGAAATGCCCGAGGCTTACAATAAATAGAGGCGTTGCCTTTTTACAAACATAGGGCTCAACCAAATAAACAATAAAAAAGCACTACAACTCGTCACCACTTTATAACCACGCCAAGTTGTTTGACCCTCAAATTCGAAAAAATTCCCTATACACATGTCTGGTGGGGGTGAGCAACCACTTACTCACCAAACAATCTCATATTATAACATTGGAAGATATGCGGTACAAAAGATACTCATACATATAGTGAAATTGTATCACGTCAAAACCATATGATTCTATCACATAATCTTTTAAATCTAATTTATTTTATTAACCACAACTAGTTAATTTAAATAAATAAACATGCTTCAATAACAACGGGACATCCTTTATAATTTATAGTGACATCTAACAAAACATCAAATACATTTTATATAGTCTTATGACATGAATGCATATGCCATGTCATGCTCAAAAATATTTTTCTCATCTTTTGAAAATCTTGTGCACAATGCCAATTTGAAAACACATAGATCAAATAATTTCAACATATTTCCGAGGTGGTAAATCTGACTCGGGTAATCCCTAAATTGGTGTAATGCAAGTAGGCATATCAAGCACTACAAATCCCCACTTCTGGTCTCTCACCGGAAGGCAAGTGGTACCTTCTCCACAGCGTGTTTTAGGTCTTTCACCATGGACACTTAGGCCAACTTAAGCCAACATCAAACTACATCCTCTATCCGGACTTACCAATGTATTTACCCAAAACAAATCCAAATGATCTTGTTTCCCAAAAACAATTCCTTTCTCAAACAATAGTTTTCAATTGCAATTCAAAATCCATGATAACAATGAAATGGAATGGCAATGCAATATGTAACAAAGCATTAAGATAGTTCAATTTCAATTTCTCCACACAATGTTCCATTGAGATCAAATTCCATATCTCTATCAATGTAATATCATGATACAATTCCAAGAGATAATATAATAATGTCAATGTTCATGTATGTACCACATGTAAATCAACAACTTCCAACTTAGTCTTTTCAAGACAATTCAACAATATTCTTTATATAAAACAAACTTTCAAAATCAAACATTTTCTTACCTTTCCAAGAAATTTCCTCATTTAAATACCAATATAGTAATCCTCTACGGTTACCAAAACCAAAACTTTTAAACAATAGGTTCATCAATAGAAATAACATATAACACCAAAAGCGAATTCAAGGTTTCATCAATTTCTAACTCACATACTTTATGAATAAAATGTAATTATAATCTTTCCAAAACTCATCACCTTCCCAAACATTAAATAGAATCAAATTTCCATTTTTCTCATACAAGTAAAATCTCGAGGTCTTCAAGGTCAATTATAATTCTCAATAAAGCGTAAGTGAATATTCCATCACTTGATCAATTATATCAAAAATTTCTCTTAACTATAAATATAAAATATGACACGAGTGTTCACTTTCCAATTATCAACATCAACCCCATCAATTAAACCAAGGAAAATAATAAATAAATAAAAGTTTTGATAACTCATTCTCATTTTAATCTAATTCATCCATTTGTTCCAAACGAGCAGAAATCACATTCTTTTCTCTTTTTTTTTTTTTTTTTGTCAAAGGCCGCCAAAACCATTCAAATATCTCATAAAAATTTTGAAGTACGAAATTATTATTATAACATTACTCAACTAGTAAAACTATGAACCCAATACTAAATCACCTCAACTAAACTAATAATCTTAGTTCAATTTTGTTTCACACCAAACAACTTCATCTAACTTATTTTCTCCAACTCTCATACTCATGAAATATTAACATTTCCACCCTACTATATTAAAAGTTATGGTATAATCTTAATAACATACTTTTAATCAAACTAATTTAATCCACTAAATTAGTAATTTTGTTATATTTACATTTTTCCAAAAGTAAAAAAATACCAAACATAACTTAACCCAACTCATCTTTCAAACATAATCATATTTCATGCCAAGCTACTCAAATAGCCAATCCTTTCCAAATTTTCTTCAAATAATAATTTTCACAACCTTTCTAAAGCTAGCTAATCAATATGATATTTACATCAAAAATTTTTGAAATATGCCCAAGAGTACACTTTTAAGATTGAGAGTTCACAAATCCTCATTTCATACTTTCATTTTGCAAAAATGAACAAAAACTAAATCATTAACACATCACCTTTCATAAAATATCAAAAATATAACACTTGTAGAGTTTTTAATCCCAAAATAACTCTATAATTCCAACAACAATTCACCCAATATTCATCAACATTAATTTATTTTCTCAAAAATAAATTCCAAAAGCAAAGATGAAAAATATTTCAACTTTATATTTCTCAAAATAAATTTTCTAATCATAATATGATGTAGATACAACCCATACAACTATTAAAATTTAAATTTTGGATTTTTAGCAAAAATTATTAGCACAAGGTGATTTTCCCACATAAATCTCAAAATACCAATATTTTTTAACATTTCAACATAATTTTTCTTCAAAAAATAACCAAATAAAAATCTAAGAAATATATCTATGCAATACCTCCTATAATGATATCTTCTCAAAATAACCTTAACATAGCGTTAAAGTAATAATATGAAGAAGTCCCTACCTCAAATATGAAGAAAAACAAATCCGAAATGCAAACATCGCCTAACCATGAATCCGAGACCATCATTGCGAAGATCACGATGAGCTCTCTGACTTTCATTTACAACACTTTTACAAAATCTCACTCTAAGACTCACTCTAAGCTTGAAGCTTGAACAACAATGGAGAACAAAGAAGAGAGAGGCTCTCTGCTCAACCCAAAATGAAAAGAAAGAAAAAGGCCCGATGGGAAGAAAAAAAGGGGTGAAGCAACCCCGTGGGTTTGCTTTTCCAGAATGGAGTATTCGGAAAAATAATAATTTTGTACAAAAAAAAAAAAAAACCTTAAATTTTATAATATAAATTATAAAATGATATAATTTTCTCACCATAAAATATAACATTTTGTACACCACAAAATATAATGTTTTCCTTATTCCAAAATACATACACATTTCATTCCTTATAAAATATATAATTTTTTCCTTTGTATGGTACACACCATAAATTCAATTTTCAAATATTTATTATAACCCTATATAATAAATAATAATAACTTACCAATCACATAATTAAAATAGCGAAAGCAGTTAAACATGAATCATAAACATATTCAAATTAAATTGAATCTAAGTCATGGGTCTCACCCATAAGCCAAACATGGTCCAATTATATATCAAAATAGACTCAACAAATTTATCTCAAATCATGGTCCAAACACCCAACACTCAATTTCAAATTCTGCTATAAATTAAACTAAATACCAATCGATTACGCAAATTTTAATAAAATAAATACTCACCATTAAATTCCAAAATTCTTATCCAACATGCTAGACTCTTATAAGAACAACATAATAAAAATTCCATGATTTCTATGATCGAAATTTTATATTTTAAAAAAGTTTATTAAAAATTGAACCATTTTCACACATAACTTTACACAACACTCCAATCCAAATATTACTCAATTAATTTATACTGCTTGACTATTTTTAAAAAATATTTTTTGGGTCATCACGGCTTGTAAGTAGAAATGATAAAATTGCGAGAATCTGAGGAAGCGTAACGAAAAATCCATTGGAGGAAAAGAGAGACATATATATATATATATATATAGAGAGAGAGAGAGAGAGAAAATTTGGAGTTGTGATGATTACGTGATCATGGTTTTAGTAAGCGAATTGGGGAAGATGGGAAGGGAGGTAGAGGAGAAGAAATCAAACTTGTTAAGTTTTTATTCTTGACAATCATTTGACAAAACTCCTTTTAGTTGTAATTGTATTAGATCTTTTATTTGGTGAGGCTATGAGTTTTAGATGCAAATCCAATCCAAAGTGTGCCCATGCGAGAGGAGTTTGTGATCTTAATCCTATCATGTTTGCCACTTAAGCTGGCTTGTAAAAATCTTGAGAAGTTGCATTTCTTGCTTGGCCAAGCAATTTGGTGGCTCGGCGATGACACTTGGAAAAACAAAGCGTTTTAGTACGCTTTCGCTCAAGCAAGAGATCTTTTGCTTGGCGACCTTGGACAATTTTCTATAAATATGTGTTTTAGGTCAAATTTTAGAGTTCTGACTTCTAGATCTTCTTTTTTGGGTATTAGGGTTTTCTTGGTGCTTCTTTGCTTGTTTCCTTCGATATCTGTGAGAGTTTAATCATGAATTGAGTGGATTATAGAAAAGGGTTTGTTTAGTTTGTTTTATTCACAAAAGAGAGAGTTGTTCTTGATGGATTTTGGAGTTAAACTCAGCGTCGTAGATTAGACATCGGTGTTGTGGATTCAATGTTGAGCAAGACAATTGAGAGATAAAAGGCGAAATTTGGAAGAGGCACATAGGGGTCGGTTCGAATTGAGCATGGATTAAGCTAGGTAATGGAGAGTATGCTTGTGTAATTCCTTTATATTTTCTTAGTAGATTTTTTGTGGCTTTTTGCTTGTGATTTTTTTTATCACATTAAAGGTACTCTAATTGTGGCTTTTCCACATAAAATCGTTGTGTCAATTTGTCTTTGATTATTTGATTGGGATTGCTATTCTTTGGTTAAAATTGATACATAATCACAAATCAATATCTCTGAAATTTCAAGATTTTTCAAAAGCGATTGAGCGATGTGGTACAAAGGAGAAGCGGCAAGCGTTTTTCGGCTGTTCTTACGGGAATGGAATGGGCTTGAAATGTAAATTTGGTTTTAGGTGCTTTCGAGTTGAAGCGAGGAACCTATAAGTAAATCAATGGCTCTTAAATACCCACTTTTATCATGATTTTATTTTAAGCCCATTATTGGATTGATAATAATCTCGCTCAAACCCATAATAACATTATCGCTTG
>JANUSC010000673.1:0-58145 GCA_025200525.1 Camellia lanceoleosa | reverse complement strand
ATGAAAAAATCAAAAACTAAAATCAGCTTTAACCTAATTGCAAAGACATTTCGAATATATCTTAACAAATTTATATCTCAGTTTCAAATATGTGCAACATATATATGTGATTCAAACTTTTGAATATATATTTAAAAAAATTAAAAGTTAGTTTGATAGAAAAATAAAAAATCAAACGCTTATTAACTGTATAGTTTTTTTTTACACAAAATAAATTTTTAAATTTAAATATCTGATTTTTATATTTATTTTTATCAAACTAATTTCTAATTTTTTAAAATAAATTTATAATGCAAATTTAAAATTCAAACTAAATAAAATATTTTACAAATTATATTTCTTCTCAGCAAGTACCATCGCAAAGGGTGGGTGGCTCTAAATTAAAAGATAATATATAAGTAAAGTACATTTCATGCTTTTTTTTTTTTTTTTTTTTTTTTTTTTTTTAAAGAAACCGCATTTCTCATTCCATTTTATTCTTAATAAATTTTATTTTTTTAATTTTTATTATATAGTTATTATTCCTACTCTATTTTTAGTGATAATTAAAATAATTTTAATTGAAAGAAGAATATACCTGCTTGTAATGTTTCAAGCCTTTTCAATCTTTTGTCATGCAGATATGTATAAACACAAACTCACTCCACAGAGAACACTTTTACGGAGGACCATATGATGAAAGCGAAAGAATAGGAAGTTTCAAATCTGCTCTATTCACAAAACCAATATCGATGTTTGATGGCTATCTTGGCGTATTATATATGAATGAGGCTTGGACCCAGTATTCAAGTATAACTCCTTATAACTTCCCACCGTGGGAAGTTGTAAGAGTCCCATAAGAAACCACCATATGGAATAGTGAGCAGAGACATTAATTACCCATTAGTCATTAAAGCCAATTAATTAGTCATTAAATCAATTAAATATTATATAATAAATATATATAATATAAATAAATAAAATAAAAGAAACAAACATACTTGACATATGGATCACTTTATAGATATTCTTACATTTATTTTACTCTAAATATATTTCAAATTCTATATATATAATAAAAGATAAAAAAATACATATATATTTAAAACAAAATGGAAGTGAAAATAGTAACTTCCTTTTTTTTTTCGTTTTTTACATTTTTCAATATTATGACACCATACTATTAAAAAAAATCTTTAGACTTTTAATCTCTGACAGCCCAAACCACGTAGTAAAATAATTTACTTTTCAAAAATTAGAATTTATATCCCTTCTATTCTACATTTCCCATGCAAATAAGGAATTTAATAATAAGTTATTATTTTGTTAACTTATGTACGTCAAAGAAGAAAAAATTATTTAATGCTAATTACTCTGGGAAATGTATGATGAATAATTTCTTATTAAAACATTTTTTTTAAACAGTATATTATAAATAGGAGTAATCTTTACTAAATTCTAAAAAAAGATTACTTTCTTTTTTATCAAATACTCCTACATATCATGGGCCCTACATGAGTGTAGACTCCATACACATATGAGACATTGGAGTAATATTTTTGGGATCTCTAACATTTTTCTATATATATTTTTAGTGACTAAACATAGGCAGAATTTGACTTCTCTGAGAGGTTGTCGCCACAAAATTTCTCCAACTTGAGAGAACATGTCCCGGGCTTAATGGAAGCTTATTTTTTCACGAGTTTAGTAGAATTTGAATAGACTTCGTTTTTAGGGTTTATTGAGTAAAGAAATATTCATGTAAAAAATTAAGAATGATTAAATTCGTCATAAGTAATTATATATTTGAATCCATATTCAATATGTTTAGTTTGGAGTTTTCTAAAAGATTGAGTTTTTTTTTTAGTAAATATTTTTTTAATTTTTAGTGAATCTTTTTAAAATTTCAAGCTATTTTTTTTTTTTACTTTTGTTAGATGCATCTTGTAGATATATCTAAATAGTAAAATATTTGTAAAAATATTTTAAAAAATTAATAAATACACAAAAATATTAAAATATATCTTGAATTTTAAGTATTTTTTAAAAAACATTTTTGGTATTTAGTGAATTTTCTAAAGATTTTTTCACAAATATTATACTTTTTAGCGTATTTATGTTTAGGTGTATCTAAAATCAAAATATAAATATTAAAAATTGATAAAAACAAAAAATCTGACTCTGGCGAAAAAGTAAATTTTTTGAAAAGGTGAATTCTAAAATTGAAACCAAGCAATTGAATTCGTTTTTAAAAAAATAGACAACACATAATTTTAAGAACTTAACCATCAATTTTTATAATATAAATACCCAATTGATCAAATATAGTTATTTCTCGATATAGATCAAGTCAAAAGGTATCATAACTTTTTTGTATGAATATTCTACTCAATAGTCTTAAAAAGCTGAGCGATTCCGGATAATTGATGTCGATCCCAAAATAGGCATAACAAGTCCAAACGCCCTCTCAAAGTCAAATCTTAAAATTGATTAGGAAATCGATCTAATTTTTTGTGTGAATTATATATATATATATGAAGGATCAACAAAATGAATTGTTAATTATCAAAACTGAAGGTCAAAATAGTGAACACCATAAGCCCAAACAATATCTTTAATCCAAGATTATAGACTAATAAGAGATCCATCTCCTTTTATTATTTTTATTAAAGGTGCTTAATAATGGACAAATATTAAAAAAAAAAAAAATAATGTTGGCCTTCGCTTAATCTAAAAAATGAAGTTAAGGAGCTTTCAAATACTCAGATCATAATTAAAAATTAAAGAAGTGAATTCTCAGCTGCTTTTTTTATTTTTATTTTTCTTCTTCTTCATATATGTATCAAATCAAATGAATAAAAAGATTACGTGTATTCTAATTTTTAGATAAAGTTACTTTTTTTTAGAAAGAAAAAAAATTAACTGTCCAAAAATTAATGTTTCTTCTCTACTTTCTAATTTGATTATAAAATTTTAAGATAGTAAAATGACGGGCCATGAAGGTAGAATAAAAATTATAAAAGAAAATAGTTTTCCAATTAACAATGATTCATTACCACTAAAAAAAAAGATCCCTAATAGCACTAATGCATTGGGAATGTCCAAAAATAAAAAATGTTTTGGAGCTCTAATAAAGGAACTCTAAATGCAAAATACCAACAAAAAAAAAAAAAGAGTTAGGTACATTTTTTTGTATTTTTGTATTTATTAATTTTTAAAATATTTTTTCACAAAATTTTTTTACTACTAAGATACATCTAAAGTAAAATGTCTAACAAAAAGTAAAAAATTATTTAGTATCAATATTCATTAAAATGAAAAAAAAACACGAAAATAAAAAAACGGTTTTCAAAAAACTTAATAAAAAACTCAAAGCAAACACTGCTTGAACATTGGAAAAGTGTCCATTTAAAAAATAACATGTTGGAAGAAGAGAGGCATGAAAATGTGTGGTGTTTGATAAAGTTAAAAAATTTAATGTTGAATTGCTTTTAAATTGAAAATTATTTGATAAATATTTAAGTGTTAAATTAAAAAATAAAATTGTTTGATAGATATAAAATTAAATTTGAAATTATTATTTTTAAATTGTATATTTTAATTACATATTATTAACCAATTGTGGTACTGCAATTGATGTAATTAAAACGTGGCCAAGCGATTTGATGGTGGTGGTAGCGGCATGGGGTTGACAATGAGTAGCGGCAATTGGTGGCATAATGTATGTTATTCAGGTAGCATGATAGCATTGATTGGTGGTGGTGGTGAGGTGAGAGTGGTGATAGTGAAATTTGGTAGTAGTAGTGGTGATAATAAAATGATGATGTTGACCTTATAGCCTGTAAGAATGACAAGCAATAATATGGCAAAGTGATAGTAATAATGGTGGAGCCAATAGCAATAGCATCACAGCTTGTGGTGACTATGATGCTTTGATGATTGTGGTAAGTAAATGATGAGGTAATTGGTAGTTATGTTGAGTGTTACCAATCACACTTTCTTATGCAACAAAAATATATAAGTTTTTAATAGATAATACCCACTAGAGTGTTATGAAAATATCGCTTCAAATACTTTCCTAAGAACTATATGTTTCACAAAATTAATATTTTATTTTGTCTAAATTCTCTAATATTTCTAAGGATCGCATACTTTTCAATACATTTATACTTGAGAAATAAATTAAATTTACAAGTATAAAAAATTTAGGGAAAATTATATAATAAAAAATCCAAGGTTTAGAGGTTTTATAATAAAATAAATCCTTAATTTTTTAATTTTATCAATTTAAATCTTCCAAATTTTAAATTTATTTCAATCCTACAAACTATTTACCTATTTTCAAACAAGTTACAACTAATGAAAAATGACTATTTAGTTATTAAACTCAGCCATGAAAATGATATTTTTAAAAATTTAATATATACCTACATTAAAGTGTAATGATTGAAATACTCTTTTTCTATTGATTTTTACTTAACGAGAAATAGACTTATGATTTAAATTGAAAACAAATAAAAAATATTATGATTGAAATTGACCAAAATTCAAAATTTATTTTTGTTAGATACTACCTCAAACTTGGGATTTTTTTTTTTTTGTAATTGTCCAAAAATTAAAAGAAAAAATAAAATAATAAAGAATTTAAACTAAATATCGATTAATAAAAGTAATTTCTAATAAAATAATAAACAAAATGTACTTTTTAACTTAAAATTTTAATCTATTTTGAATTATTAGTTTTTAAGTGATTTTTATTTTCATTTTATTTATTTATTTATTTTTATGCATTGTCAAATATCTCGCTTTTATACTCCTAAAATATGAAAAATTTATTTATTAAATGGGACGAAATTAAAGTCTATAGTAAGTTTTTTTTTTTGAGTATAATAGTAACTTTTAGGATATTCATATTGAAACTTCAACGCATTTTTTAATGCAATTTAGGATCGTTTTATTACAATAGACTTTTAATATTTATTTAAAGAATTTGCACCAATATTTTTAATGTAAAAATATATGGCATAATAAATTGAAGTTAAAATAGTCTGACAAAACAATAAAATAATTTTTTTAATTCAATAAAACAAAATGTCACATTCAAACCATAATAATTCATTTTTACTCTCACAAAAAGTCAAAAAAAAAAATTAAAAAGCTCATTCTGAGGCTGAGAAATTTTTTAGCCTTAAGCTAAAATAGTCAAGCCAAAAAAACCAACTTTACATTCCAAAGGAGCCCATAATGTAAAATATTTTTAACTTATACCAATAGGATTGATCATTTTGCATAATTTATTTATTTTATTGATGCATTACAACTTTGCAGGTGATTGTTAGTAATAAAAAAAAAAAAAAAAAAATTAAATAGAATTTAAAAAAAAAAAAAGCCAAAAAGGTTTTTGGTAGGGTAATATTCCTATGAGTTAATTTAATATAGAAATATCAACCCCTTTTCAGATAGAATTTGACCTTAAAAATTTAACTACTTTGGTGAGAATATTTGCCTCAATGATTACAAATATTATTTTTTAGGAAGACTGCATTATAAATCTTAATCGGTTATTGCTTATTATTCAATAAGATCTACCTAATAATTTATGACATTTTTCATTTTACACTATTATTAAAACGTCACTAATTGGCCAATTTTTGTGCCACTCTTGTACTTCACCATGTTATAATGTAATTATATATGATTCTTTTGATTATCTTGATGGAGAATCTTCTTTAGTCGATATTGAACCTTGGTTGAGGTTATTTACCATAGTTTATTTGATATTGGATAAAAAAACTCCAAATTCAAATAGTTGTTTATTGAGTGAGTCATCACTCTATTATCATTTATCTCTCCCCAGTTTGAATCTTGCTAAAAGGCTAGAAAGCATTGGAAACTTACTTTTGGAAACTTCAATTTGGACACAAAACTTGACCCTAAAGCGGAGTTCAGATGAGAAATTATACTGTTTGAATTTTAACGAATACTGTGTTGTGTTAATGCATAAATGCCTTTCGAGCATAATTTTTTCTGTCGCTTGAGACCATAGAACCCTTCAACTTTTTTTTCAAAATTGCCGCGAGATCTTTGGAAGCTTCGGGTTTCACGCTCAAGCGCAACTTTCAGCTTTCGAAATGACGAAGCTACTTGAGAATCATATCGTTAAAAGTCACTTTTTCGGTCAAATCTCTTCATTTTCCTCCATTTTCTCTCTCCTTAAAGTCATTTTTTAGTTTTCAAGCTTTTAAGCCTTGATTTCATCTATTTCTACATTTTTGAACCCCTAGTTCCATATACCAAAATGTAGAGAGCTCCGACAAAGGCTTCCATTTAATCTGGCGGATCGTGTTTTTGTTGATGTTGCGATTTTCAAGCTTCTTCTCTTCATTGCTTGAGGTGGGGTTTCTTAAGCTCCTTTTTCAAACCTTATCTATAGATAGATGTAAACTTGCTTGAGTAGATTTATTGCATAAAAAATCATATCCATTATAAGATTTCTTTGAAGAAATCATGAAAGGGGATCTATGTAGTTTTTGATATTTGTAAATGAGTTATTTAAATTGAGTTATTATTTGGGTTAATTGAGGGAGTAATCCTAACATGTTTTTATGTAAAAAAGAGAAATACAGGAGGAGAAAAAAGTCCTAATTAAATATTTTGATTTGGTGAATTAAAAAAGGGTAAAGTTGAATAATGTTAGTATTTTTGTTAATATAGATTGTGTAAATGTGTGCAAATAATAAGCTAAAGGAGAATTACCTATGGCATTAGGAAGTTATTTTGGATTGATAATATTATATTGAGTTGAGTTGTCTCTTTTGATATCCATGGATTTAGATTTTTTGAAATGAAAAAGAAATGATTTTTGGATAAAAGATTGAAGTATGTTAACTTGGAAAATAGAGAATTGATTTTTGAAAAAAAAAGAAAAAAAAAAAGGAAAGGAAATCATAACACTTTATGTGAATTTTAGAAATGAACATGAGCTTGGATTGTGAACACTTTATTTATTATCTCTATTGTTGTTGGACTTAAAAGTCTCATGAGAATTGGAGTATGATATTATAATAATATTAAGTACAAGTGTTGGAGGTTTGACCTTCGTGCAGTGATGTGGAGGATAGCCTTTATGTCGTGTTGAATAGATTATGTATATATTACACTTATATTGTTATATTTTTAACATGTTTGTGAGTGATTAGTAATGGCGATATCTTGTAATTTATTTGAGAATGCAAGGTACCCGTTGCCTTGTAGCTAAGGCGCTGGAGAATTGAATGCGCTTAGAATGAGAGGTACGGTACCTTCTAACTAGCACCTATAGAAGAACTTGTGAGTGTGTTATTACCTTCCAACGATGCTCCAAAAGTAAATTGGTATTTCATTATGGAAAGGTCATATTCTTGGCTTACTATGCTTAAGCGGGTAAAAGCGAAACTTATTTATCATTATTGTCTCAGTAACAATGTATGTATATCATGCGTTATGATGGATTATAGTTGAGAAGGCCGAGTTGTCTCATATGTTGAGTAGATAGTTTGTTAGATAGCTTGTTGTTTTTTCATTTTTTGTGTTAGAATGCATATATGTATATGTTGAGCGTGTTGGAGAAATGATGTAGATATTGTATTGAGTTAAATTAATAATGTGAAGAAAATCAAAGATTTATGAACATGTTTTTAAAAAAATGGTTGTCATAGAGATATTTTTTGAAATGAAAGAAAATGAAAAGGAAATGTGGTGACATGTAACTTGTTGAAAAGAATTGAATAATTTTGGGAAAAAATAACATGTAAATATTCTTCCCGATTATAAACCGTCACCATTATTTATATAGTTAATGAGACTAAACATTCATGATCCATAGCGCTATATGTAAGATTGTTATTGTCTATTTAGAATTATTTGGGATCCCCTCTTTGGGTGGTACATATGTTTCATCCTCATTGCTAATCCTTTTTCGGAATGAATATAAAGTTGGTTCAAAATCGAGGATGCGTCATTTTTTTTGTTAGCCTGGAAGGCCTTTTAATTGTTGATGGGAAGATGCCATTGTTGTAGAAAGGGTTAAACCACTTTCTCTTTCACTTTAATGATGTAAACTGTAAGGGATAATTCTTTGTAATTGTAATGTTCTGCTGTTGCATCCTATTTTATATCTGAATGAAGAGAATCTTCATTGTGTTATCTTTATCATAAGTTAATACAGGACTTCATTTTGCTATCTTTGAAATTGTTTACATAATAATGATTTAGTAATATTACAGGAGTATTAATAAAAAAGTAGGGGCATGACAACTTGATGCTGGTGGTAGTGCATGAATACTTTGGGCTCCAAGTGGGAAGTGGTTTTAACCACAATGGGTTTTGAGCCACATGTGGTGAAGATGTTGCATATAGTTGATTTAGGACTTTATATGTTGCATTGTAACTGTTCTTGAGCATGGGATTAAGTTTCTTGGATGGTACTGAATGGCTAGTGAACTTTGCTTTGAGGGTCTTATTGAAAGCACACACGACTACAACGTGGTTTGTGATGAAATTCCTTGAGGATTACAGGAATGAGTAGCAGCTATCTTTGTGAACTTGATTAGATTTTGTGTTTTAGGTTCTTTAATAATTTATAAATAATAAAATGTGTGTTTAGAGGCTAAAAGTGTCTTGTAACAAAAGGGTGGTAGAGTGTGTATGCCTGGGAAGGTACATTTGTTTTGTACAATAAGTTTGGTTTTGATTCGGTTTTATAGGATTTCTGAGAGAAGGGAATAAAGGACGGATGATGGTAGTAAGTGCAGTAGGAACTGCTTGGTTCCTTCTTTTGTTGACTATGCGCCAGGCTGTCGGGATGGGAATTGCACACAAAGATTGTGAGAGCGATGCCAGGATGCTCTAGCTGCAATGACCAAGGGTGACCATGAAACGTGCCCTCCAAGCTTCTTGAGGAGTTTTCTTGGCTCCAATCCATCTCGGAGTTTTGGAGGAGGCTAAACCGTGGAGGTGGATGGTTGGTTGGAATAGATTAAGACTCTTGATATGCTTCGAATCGAGGATGGGGGTTGAGGATTTCTTGCAGGCTGACTTTTTCTAATTGAAGGGAGACCACGGGTTATTGGTGGAAGTGTTACTAAGGACCTTTGTAGTAGGTATCCAATGGAGTTCTTTCTGAAGGCCTTTTTGGCCAAGTACTTCCCTCATTCTGCTCGAAGGTTGAGGGCAGGTTTGTTGAGTTAGCGAGGATGTTACTCTTTTACTTACGCAGGTTTGAAGATGCTTGGTTTACTAGTTTGTCGAGATTTGCTCCAAGTTAGTGGCGGCGTAGACCTTCTGTGAGTTTGAAGCGGTTGGCGTGATGATCTGCAGAGAGAGAAAGGTAGTCGGATCTATGTGGAGTACTATGCTCTAGATTGTTGTTACGTGGAGGCCATGTGGTTATGAGTGTTGGTTGAGTTAGGAGAGTCCACCTCGGTGACTCTTCACCCAGTTCATAAGCGCTCTAGGCTCAGTAAAGAGTGGAGAGGCAAGCACATGCTCAGTATCTGAGCTCGGTCTTTGTCTTTGTCGAGGGGTCTCAGACTCATTAGTTGGGAGGCCTTAGTGAGGTTCAAGCTTTAAGCCCGATCTCTTAGATAGAGAAGTCTTCTTTGTTTGTTTTGATTGCCAGTCACTCTGGGCCCATGTTAGGCGTTTACCTTTACGTAAATTCACGATGTGAATTCTTGAGTGTTTCAAAACCTAGTCAAACTCAGATCCCTAATCGATCCAGATCGGAGAGTATCAATACGGTCAGAATCGGGCGAGGCCAAGCTTCAAGAGGCTCGCGGTCAACCTTTCAGGTAAGGTATAGTAGTATTCTACCTTAAGAGGGCTTTATGTTATTAGAGACAAGTGATATACTATATGAACTTTTTGTTTGTCAACAGGTGATTAATATTGTTGGATCTTTTGAGACATCATGATTTTGTGTTGTATATATATTGTTTGTTTGTTTTATCCCCCTCTCATGTATTAGAGACGCATTGAATCTCGAACTCTCTTTTATATATATATATATAATGTCTTGAAGTTGTTAATGGGATCAATAAATCCAGGAGTGTTATTGTATGTCTTATATTAAATTATGAGATAGTTATGTGATGGCACTGTGGGCCTTGTTTAGATTTAGGAAGTTGTTTGTTGAGAATGGAGAATCAGGTGGGTTATTGTGATGATTAATGGTGTGAGTGGTAATGTAAGGGTCGAGGTTATACAACTTTGGATATGTTGAGTTTAAGGAATATGAGGCCTTAGAGTTTTTATGGAATTGAGTGAAGTTATGTGAGAATGTCTTTGAGTGAGATTGTGTATCTCAGTCGGTGAGAATAAATCTTTGGTGTGTTGTTTAGAGTTTTGGGTTTTTGTTGGTTAGTAAATTTGTTATGAGTTCTATCAATCATGAATATAGAGGGGTGAGTGTTGTGTGTTATGATTTATTTATGAGTTGGTAATTATGTGTAGGTAGAAATAGGTTGGTGGTGTTATTGGGCCAGGTGGAGTTTTATAGGTAGAAGAATTTTGTGAGTAGATGCTAGAAGTATTCCTTGGAAAGAGATAGTTTGTGTTCTCGAGTAACAAGGGTAGTGTTAGTTAAGAAATTGTTTTGTCACGTTAGAGATTGTGTGATGCCATTTGACTATACTCAGGTCTTATATTTGGAAATGTGGGGACATGCTTACTTGCTATGTATAGAGCACTCTTAAGGAGTGATGAAATTTCCTTAGGAACAATGATGGTATGGTTTGATCTTGAGGAATCGATTGATATTCAAAAATATGGGGGATTGTGTATGGAACTCCATTTTTTGGAGTAAATGGTTGTTGAGTAGAGACATCGGTGTTTTTAGTCACAGAGAGTGTAGAGGTTTGTTGAGTTGATTGATGGAATTATTGGTGGCGAGTATATTACTACGTGAGTTGGTAAGAAAAGTAGAAAGAAGAAATCAGAGTTATGTACTATATCTGGCACATAGCCCGGAGGAACGAGAGGCGAATAAGCAGAGGATCGACCTCTGAATCAAGTGGTAAAAAATTTGGGCGAATATGAAGGTCTGGCAGATGTTACGGAATTGTTCATTATATATAGATGAAGAAGTGGAGCCCCAACCATCAACATCAAGCACGACTATAAATAAGAAGAGCATCAATAAACAAAAAGGTACATGAGAACAAGATTTAACTTGAGATGTAAGTAACAAGAGAGTATCTTTTGACTTATCGGAAATCGAGGTGCTAATTAAACACCCCAGGCGAGTGCTCATTCGCTTTTCGGGTGATTAAGTGAGGGATCACAAGCATCTTCACTGAGGATCCAAAAGTATTTGCAGAACCACTTCTCTCCACAGTGGTGGGCGCGCCATCTATGGAAATACTCCAAACATATCCGCTATGGCGGAGTAATGAAGATCCTTCCGGTAGTCATTGATCCTTGGCCGAAACTATAGAGAATGACCTCACTCCAAGAAATATGATGGGATACGAGAGAATATACGCCCTGCCTGACGTGTCTTGAACCCCCGACTCAATTGCCCAAACCTCACCCTCGACCTCGATTACATGAGGCGATGCAAGCAATCATGGATCGGGTGAAACCAAAAGCGAGCAAAGCCAGGTTGAAGAAACATGATTGTTGCCAAAGGCAAGCGGCGGCTTCTATAAGATTTGGCCTTGCGATGTGGCAAAAATCAACAAGCGGCACGCCAAGACCCACAGCGACCTCGGAGAAAGGATGATCGAGCGATCTCAAGTTCGAGAGACAAGATAGTGATAGTGATTCTGACTCATCCTACTCCAGAATCCAAAAAGAAGGACGAAATTGAAGCTCCAGTTCCTCACGAAGAGAGTCCGGCGTGCGTGAAATAAGCGAAGAAGAAATGATTCGAGGATGAAGAGGACCAATATGACCCAGCCTTTATGCGACGGATCGCAAGGGCAGTATTACACCAAGAAGTTCAAAAGCTCCACTGATTCACCTCTGTACGACGGAAAATCGATCCCACTGATCATATCCGTCTATTATAAGCAATGACATTGCATGCCGATGACGCCTATGTGCCGTAATATTTTGAGCCGGCTTTAGGGACCACTAGTCGGATGGTATTATAAATTGGAACCGGAATCGATCAAGAGCTTCCACCAACTCCAAAAATCCTTCAAGGAAAGGTTCATCACCAATGAGGTCCAGCCGAAGTAAGCCGATTCTCTCTGGGCAATGCAAATCCAACCAGGGGAAACCTTACGAGTGTATTCGGCGTGCTATTGATAGCGTTTTAATCTAGTAAATGATACCTGCAATGACTCCATGGCCATTACTGCCTTCAAGATAGGGTTGCATCCTGATAGTGCCTTCCTCAGCTCCCTGACCAGATGGCCTCCAAAAACAGTCTGGTCGTTGATGAAAAAAGTCGAGGAATATTGCAAAGTGAAAGACGATGCCCTGCAGGTCAAAGCCGAGCACAAAGCCAATAAGTCGGCCCCGTCTGAAATCGTGTAGCCAGTAAACGCTGTACCACCACGGAGCCCCGAATCACGGAATAAACGAGATAGACGGCGGGATTCGTGTCAATCAGTCGACCAATGTTCACATCGCCTAATGAGTAGCCTATGGGATAGCAGCGATAAGGCGCACGACAAGAAATACACGAAGGCTGGAACCGATCAATACGGCGGTTATGACAAAGTTCAACACTTGCTGTTCTTTAAATGGCCACCTAAAATAGTGTGGACCTCCCTGATACGAGGTGAGCATTTGGTGATAAGCGATGAATATCATAAAAACCATGGTCATGACACTGGCGAAGCAGCAGTGCCTTAAAGGTCCACCGTGAAGAGTTGGTGCAAGATGGTCGGCTCACACAACACGTCTGAAAGAGCAACTCAATAAAAACAGTAGCATTGCGGCATGATTCACCACCCTTCGGCACAATTCATATCATATATAGTTTGCCGGCAACATCCGCGATGCATACACCCGGCCAGGAAATTAAACCCCAAAAGCATATCACACCAGCAAAACGGCCCCATGAAACTAGGAATATTAGTTTTGATGATTCTGATCTGGTCGGCGTGACGCTCCCCCACACTGATCCCTTAGTCATTAATGCAAACCGGATTCACCATTGAACGTGCAGTTTATTGGCCGTGGAAGCGCACTTCAGAAATAATGTACTATAAGACCTTTGTTCAACTTAGCTTTACTAAGTCGGACCTATCTCCAGCTGACTACCCGTTATTCGGCTTCAACGCTAATCTGGAATATCCTTTAGGTAAAAATACACTGCTAGTTCGGGCGGGTTCCCGATCATTGGACGTCAAATTTCTGGTTGTCAAGCTTCCTTCGCTGTATAATCTCATTATGGGATGAACCTGGTTGCATTCCATGCAGGCCGTGTCGAGCACTTATCATCAACTACTTCGCTTTTTGACTAAACACGGCAAAGAGCAAATTCGAGGTTCTTTCAGTTTACGGCAGGCTTATATTTTCACCAAAGATATCGAGAGAGCTGGAGGTAAATTCAATTCTGACCGGAGAGCCTGGCGACATAGGGTGGCTTCCTCGCTGAAAAAGGCGACCAAACTCGATCAGCTGAAATCGACGAGAATCTGGACAAGTTCGCTTTGCTGGGGCTTCCAAGTAAAGCCGCCAGACAAGCAAGAGCTAATATCCTTTCTACCTGTAATGTCGACGTATTTGCATGGGTCACCATATGAGATGCCGAGGTAGATCCATCCGCTTTTGGCAAAGACCGCTTAAATGTCAATCTAAAATGTAAGCCACAATTGTTCAAGAATGTGGTGGTCACCACGGAGACATCGTTGTTGTTGAAGAAGTTGATCAGTTGCTTGATACTGCGGCAATCCGTGAAGTGACCTATCCCACATGGCTGTCGAATACTGTGGTTGTAAAGAAGAAGAATGGAACTCTGGGCGGTTTTGTGTGGATTTCACCTGACCGAACAACAAAGCTTGTCCCAAAGATTGCTTTCACTTCCGCATCTGACCAACTTGTAGGATGCAATGGCACATCATTAACATATGAGCTCTTGGATGCATACAGGAGCTACCATTGATCACATTCATCCGGAGGACCAAGAGGGTCCCATTCCTCACCCCAAAAGGAACTTATTGCCAAGGTTATGCCTTTCGCTGAAGAATGCGAGGGCAACTTACCAGACTAGTCATCATTATGTTCAAAGAGCAACTCAAATTGTACTATAGCGTACATCGATGATATGGTGGTCAAGTCCAAAGAAGAGCAAACTCATTTAGCCGATCTGAAAGAGACATTCGACATTCTTCGCAAATACAAAATGAAGCTGAACGCTGTGTGCGCTTTGCATCGATCCAAAGAAATCTTGGTTACATTGTTAACCACCACGGAATCGAAGCCAACCCGAGCAAATCATCGAATTTTGTAACCCCGCCTCCTCGGTGGGTCAAAGAGGTTCAGAAGAGGATGGGAATGGCCGTCGCACTCAACAGATTCATCAGTCGTTCCACAGATTGCTGCCGGCAATTCTTTCATACTCTTCGACAGGGTAAAGCTTTTGAATGGACCCTTGAGTGCGAAGCCACTTCAAAGGTCTAAAGACTTACTCCCGGGACAGCTTAATTTTTGGATACCACCTCAACAAAGATCCGCTCATTTTATATTTAGTTTTGACTGGGCTGTCAGCACCGTACTTCATTAAAAGAAGAACTGGGAGCAGGCCACTTTATTATGTGAGTTAAAGAAATGGTTGACGCCAAACACACTACCTTTCTTGTGTTGGAAAACCGCCCCGGCTCCCTGTCACTACGTGTTAAAGAAAACTGATGCATTACTTTCGTGGGCATATTTCAAGTAGGGTGCTAATGGACCACTCCCTCCAATCAGTACTCCATAGCGCGGAAGCATCAGGGCGTGTTTCAAAATGGGCTCTCGAACTCAGCCAGTATGACATTTAGTCAAGGGGCAAGTGCTCGCCGACTTTGTAGCCGAATTCACTAGATGCCTTGCCGACTTTTAAGTCTGACCAAATTCAACCCAACCTAACTAGAGAATTTACGTGGGGGGACATTTATATAGTTGTGGTTGGTATCGATTATCCAACCAACGTAGCAGGAGGCCGGAGAAGATCATGGCTCCCTGACGGGCAATAATTGAGTAGGTTGTTAAACTTGGCCTCAAGTATTGAATAATGAAACCTAATAATGGAGCAAGCAGAAACGCTTGCGGAATGTACATCTCCTTGGTGCTCGGCGTTCGCTTGTCTTTTGCGACTCCAAAGCTAGTCATCAACCAATTGGGGAATACGCAGCCAAAAATAAATCAGAGTGAAGCTATAAAGAAACGGCGAATTTTGCTTGCAAAATTCGACCATCATGAGTTGTGAACTCAAATAACCCGATCAACACACACACATTTCTGGCATGCCTAGCCTGCAATCAACCTGTGAAATTAAACGGACAATTGAAGTGATTCATCATCGAAACAGCATCGCCTCAGAGTCAATTCAAATCAATGTCATAGAATCAGGTCCAAGTTGGATGGACCCTATTACTACATTTTTATCTTCCGAACAGCTCCCGGCAAACAGGAAAGAAGCGCACAAACTGCGAAACAAAGCCCTGCGATATTACTTAGATCCGCAAGGAAAGCTCTGTAAAAAATCCCTTTCTAGTCCATACCTAGAATGCGTTCATCCCGGATAAAGTAAAAACTCCCGGATCGAAAATACAATGAGGGAAGTTGTGGTGCCCATTCTGGTGGGCGTTCTTTGGCTCATCGAGCCATAACACAGGGATACTACTGGTCGACCATAAGAGCTGATGCCGAGTGTTACGTCAAGAAATGTGAATAGTGTCGGTTTTCCTTTTAATCCATTGCAGGTTTCGTCAAGAGTTAAGCTCTATCACCAAATTCCTGGCTGCCAGTCAATAAAGCTGATACGGATTCACTACCTCAGGCCTCGAGCAAATAAATCAGATTCTGATTGTCACATAAATTGCTTCACAAAATGGGTCGGGCAGAGGCACTAACACATCTGATACTGATATAGGCGCTTTGTGGAGAAATATCAGCAATGCCGATTTGGCATCCCAAGCGCGCTTATTTCCGCCCATGCCACCCCGTTTGATTGCGGTGTCTACCGAGAATTGTGCAGCACGTATGGTCTTCGGCCCTATTTCCCCAGCCCGGCCTATCCACAGAGCAATGGTCAAGCTGAGGCTTCCAACAAAGCCATTTTGGACGGCATCAAGAAGAGGCCGGAAGCTAAAGGCGAAGTGGGTCAGAATTTTCGTTTAGTGTGTTATGGGCTCATCGCATTACTCCGAGGCGATCCACTTGAGAAACGCCTTGCGCTTTATGTTTCGAAACCCAGACAATCATCTCCCTGGAGATCGGCCTTCCAACCTTGAAATCAAAAGTTTTTGATATGAGTCGAAATGACATGATGCTGGGCTTGGATTTGAGAATTCCTCATCAAGAACGAAGAGACCGTGCCCTTGCATCCATGGCGCGGTACCAGCAGCAGCTTGCTAAGTCGTATAATCAACGTGTTCAGCTACGCCGCTATGCACTGGGCGAATTGGTCTTGAAGAAAGTACTACCAAGCCAGAATTGCCGGATGGTGTTTTGGGGTCCTAACTGAACGCATTCCCTATCGATGGAGTCAATCGCCAAAGACATGGGCATATTGGCCCAAAGACAAGAGTTCGGAGAGAAGCCTGCCACGTCCTTGAATTCCACTCATTTGCGTAAATTCTATCATTAACCCGACTTCAGGGCCATGATACTTACGAATGTTCACCGTGTACAAATTTCACTTTTGCTAATGCAAAGTCTCTTATTTCCTCAATGAAATTCAATCTAAGATAGCTCCTATTCGAACCCCATCTGTGCATGACATGTTTTGGGGTCAAATAAGACTCTTAGATTCGAGTGCTCCCTTCTGTGGATATCATGATTGGCCAAGATAAAAGCCTCCGATTCGAGCCCCATCCATGCATGACATGTTTGGGGCTTCTAATAAGACTCGTATTCGAGGTGCCTTTTGTGGATATCACGATTGGCCAAGATAAAGCCTCCGGATTTGCAGCCCCATCTGTAGCTTGACATGTTTGGGCCCAATAAGACTTTTATCTGAAGCACCCTTCGTGGATATTACTATTGCATAAAAGCCTCCTGATTTGGAGCCCTCATCCATGCATGACATGTTTGGGCCGAATAACATCTGGATTCAGAAAGCGCCTTCATACATATCATGATTGGCCAAGATAAGTTTCCGTATCTGGAGCCCCATCTAGCATGACATGTTTGGGGCCGAATAAGACTCCGGATTTGGAGCGCCCTTCAGATACTGCGATTGGCCAAGATAAAGCCTTCTGAATTCACAGAGCCCTAACTGCGTTTCTGACATGTTTGGGTCAATAAGATTCCTGGATTCGAGCACCCTTCGTGGGATGTCATGACAATAAGATAAAGTTCCTCGAATTCGTGAGCCTCCTATCCGTAATAGCATGTTTGGGCCAAATAAGACTCTAGATTCGGCTGCCCCTTTCGTGGATATCAATTTATTAGCCAAGATAAAAGCTCTCTGAATTTGGAGTCCCATCTGCGGCATGACATGTTTAAATAGAATAAACCCGAATTTGGAGCTGCTTCAGGATTTTCACGATTGGCCCATGAAGGCCTCGAATTCGGCGCATTTTTTTTGTCAATATTATGACTAAAAAAGCATAAACTTAGTTGGCGAAAAATGGAAGATGATCCAAGTGACAGAATGTAAACTTAAATTAGAAATAAACATGCAAACATTTAAAATAAAATGCTTCATTAAATTAATCGATAAATACATGGTTCATTCTAACGGTGTTGGAGCATTACAATGTCTAGTTTAATTAGGCATCCCTTCATCATCAAATACTCTTCTTCGACTTCAAAGGCCAATAAAGGGAAAATGATGACGCTGATATAGGCGGCGACGCCGTGAATCAACGCCTCGTTATCTTGAGAGCGCTCGCGGGTCTGGCGTTTTGATTCACCCGCAGTTGAATCCATGATTCGCGATCGGCAGACCCCTGGCGACTTTTTCCCTTGGTCTTATTCATCCTAACCTTTCGCCCATCATGGAAAGTCTTTTTCATAAGCCCGGACTTTTCTTATTGCAAACATGTTAGCCGTGATCTCGATCGACAATCGCATCATTTATTAGCTATCGTCACCTTTTCTCCACGATCAAGTTAGATTGGCTGGCCGATTGGTGCTCTCGGCGCTTCAGTCTTTGAGTCTGCGCCTGCCTTCTTCACTGAGCTTCTAACTTCGGAACGCGCTCGGCTTCGTTCTATCCCAATCAAGGTGAGGCCCCCGCGACGCATGCCGATTATAGGCAAGATACAGTCCTTACCTATGAATGCCTCCCGAAAATCTCGGAAAATCAGGTCGACCGACCATTAACTGCTGGACTTTTCAGAAAAATTTGGTCAAGAACTCGACTGCCACGCTTGGGTCGCATTACCAACCGGAATCCGCTTCCCGCCGTTGGTTTTGCCCCACAAACACCGCGAAAATTTAATACGGGCGCGCCGAATCGCCCTCGATGCGGTAGAGGAGAGCTACCCTGTTGCTATTTTTCCTTATGGAGATCTACTTTGACGTGATGCAGCGACTGGCATTTTTCACTTCATCCTCGACGGTCCTACTGCAGACGGGTGGACTCGCCACCGATTCATTTTCTCATCCAACTCCACAAGTGTTCTCCTCTCTTTGTTGTTGAAAATAGCCTTCTAGACATTTGGTCTCAAACCCAATTATTTTCTCCATAATTGGCCAAATTGGGACACTAAATTTGGACCCTAAATCCAGCGCAGCCCCGCCCATACTATTAATCGCTGGTGCAGCTCCTCAAAAGCTGCCCTTTTAGTGCCTTATGCCACAACCTGACGGATCAACGCTCTAGTTCCCTAATGTAGTGGTCTTTGTTCATTAACTTGCTGGGGCAAGGGCAGATTTATCAATCTATTCGGCCTAATCATCAAAGCTTAGCCGAATTTCCATTGTCAGGCCCCGAAGAAACCTTCTTGAAATGCCATTTTTCGGGCGGTCTTGTTCATTAACTCCTGTTAGCAAGGGCGATTCATCAATCTATTCATTTAATCATCGCTAGCTTCACTGATGAAGAGATGCCCCAAAGAAAACTCCCTAACTTCCATTTTTCAACGGTCTTTGTTCATTAACTTGCTCGGTACAAGGCGTAGAGATTTATCAATTTGTTCGCCTTAATCATCGAGCTTTTGTTCATTAACTTGTCAGCAAGGGCGTATTTATCAATCTATTCGCCTAATCATCAAATAAGCCAATCAATTTTATTGTGTCCCAAAGAAATTCTCGAATCGCCTGCGTTTTTAGACGGTCTTGTTCATTAACTTGCTGGGACAAGGGCAGATTCATCAATTTATTCGGCCTAATCATCAGAGGTGCTCACCAATGGTTTCCATTGTGCCCTCAAAGAACTCCTCTTCGAACTCGCTGCGCTTTTAGGGCGCCTTTGTTCATTAACTTTGCTCGACAAGGGCATATTCACTAATATATTTGATCTAAGTTGCAGCGCTATATGCTTACGTTGAATTTAGTAGTTTGTTCTATTCTATTTCATGATTTTAGCATCTTACTTAGTCATTAATTTAGCACAAATAGCAAAAAATAATTATTCATAAATCTCTTGAGCATAGAATTCTATTTTACAAATGAAAACTACCCTACCTTAGCTTCTCACAAAAATGAATAGTAAAAACCTAATAAATTTAACAAAACCTACATACACAATAATGATCAATTAAAACAAATGGAAAAAATGTTTGGTTGTCAGTCTCGTTACCAAGATGGTTGCTCAACATCTAATTCGCTTATCGCATTGCCGTACGTAATCGGCCGCCCGAGCACCACCAGCGGCAACCAAGGTTTTGTTAGCCAAGCCGGTTTGACCCCTCGGTTTTGAACTTTGCATTTCTTTCTATCGTAGTCCTACAAGGTCGCATCTTCGCCAGCCTGGAATGAGTTGAAATCGACTTAGCGCAATCTCCTCGACTAACACCAAATCGGCCTCCAATCTTGGCAATTGTCTCAAGTACAACCCGAGCGCTTCTTTCAGCACTCTCGCCTTCTCTCGGCAGCCAATCTCAGCCGATCAAGAGTCTTTGGCCTTCTTTTCACGGCAAGCATCGGCCCCTCACCTTCACGCCACCACTTTCATTCGTGGGATCAGCCACTAGAGAAGCCTCTCGCCGCTTCGCCACTTCACCGAGAAAGTCGAGTTTTTCAATAGCATCATGTTGGCGGCGGCCAATCTCAGCTATCCTTCCCGC
The DNA here is from genome assembly GCA_025200525.1 of Camellia lanceoleosa. Classification (NCBI taxonomy): domain Eukaryota; kingdom Viridiplantae; phylum Streptophyta; class Magnoliopsida; order Ericales; family Theaceae; genus Camellia; species Camellia lanceoleosa. The sequence goes on along the minus strand of JANUSC010000673.1, from coordinate 37,791 downwards.
CGCCTACAAAATAAGAAATTGGTAAGCCAATGTAAAAACTTTATTTTCTTTTACACAATTACAGAGGTCACATACCAATATCAATTTTAATCGAAGTACATTTAGATACTTTACGGGACGCTGGGTATCATTCTTCGCCCTAAAGGTTTATCAACCAACAAAGAAAATGGATATAGGCTAAGGTCAAGGCCATACCGGATCTTGATTCAAATGGCGATGCTTCGAAAGCAATCGACGATTCTTTTTATCCTCAAGGCCAGGTTGAAGATAAACGGTGCACGACCAAGTCTGGACTCTTCCATTCTTAGCCGCTTATTCACTACGCCTCTCAAGAATCGGCATCTTGATCGGCCAGTGACATTCTCTCCTATTCGCCCGGCTACTTGGTCCCGGCCGACGACAACACGCCCGCTTTCAGCCATTGCCAATTTGGACCACCTTCAATGGAGCAGGTGGAGTCTCTTCCTTCAGTTGCCGGGTGGAGGCAGAGGTGCATTTCGCTCGGCCTCAACCCGGGAATGGCGTGCCCATCCTCTCGGGCAGTCTTCCGCCATGCATTTGAGGAGCGATCACGCCAGCCATGTTGTCAGGAAATGAGTCGGGTAGATCCCTACAGTTGGTGAAAATAAGCCTCAAAGGACACGTCCGCCGGGCAGAAGTGGATGAACGGCGGGTCGAGGCCGCTCAAAGCTGATTTAGTGCCAAGCATCAACCTCTTCCGCTTCTGGATCCTATTCTCCTAGGAGGCTGATTCTAATTAACCTGCCCATCTGCAGCCTACTTGTCTGCCCTCCGATTTTGAGTCTGCTTCAAAGCCGATTCCGCCTTAGGGTTCTAAAAGCTCTAAGGTGCCGTAAGGTGCCGCTACCCCTCGGAATCGATATTATCTGGCGCTAAAAAGTAGTGTAGGTCAGCTCGTATTTCAAAAAGAATGTGGGCCGCCTCCTTTATTTTTTGGAGATTCGTGACCGGCCAATGAACTGGAGTAGACGCTCGATCAAGTATGGCGTCGTTTTTGAAACTTGGACTCTTCTTCTAAGTAGTTTCGCACAACACAAACGGTAAGTACGCGAAGTTGAACCAAATAAATATTTAATAAAAATTGTGGGTGGCGGCCACTTGGTTCAATTCTCTTTTCGCTTTCAGGGTACCCGATCTTGACTTCCATCTTCACCGCCGTCAATTCCGGGCCAAGCCACCGGTAACAACACCATAACATCATCGACATCGCTTCCTGCAGCTAGCGAAAGCATTATTCACTGATGGTCGGTGTCCTTGGCCCTAAGGAAATAGCCCTACCGACTTGGTACAGAGTGATTTGGCCAAGGCATAACAATGCCGAATGGCGGGGATTCCGAGGTTAAGCTTTAAGGCATCGATTTAGTTCCTAATAATCCCTCATTATTATTCTCTCACAGAAATGTTTACATTCTACCGGGAAGGGATTAATAAACCCAATGGCGAAGGACAACCTCAAAGGATGAAGGGGGAAACTGACCTGCCCTTAGCGATTGACAAGAGGAAAGACGACAGTACTTCAATACCCTTCTATATTAATCACGCCTTCTCAAGAGTGACAGATGGACGTCATCAGAATAGAAAAGTGACGACGTACGAAAATCGGAGATTCGATCCGGCAGAAAGAAGGGCTCTCAAATGTTTCTACCTTACATCTTAGCAAATAAAATGGACACTCAAAAACAAAGCAGAAACAAAACAAAGGAAAATGAGTTGAAAATGGAAGAGAGAAAAACTTACAAGAAATGAGAATAATGAAGAACTTGGAAAGATAGAAGGTTGTAGAGAGCTTATGAAGTTTAGGGGATGAACTGACAGTGTAATGAGAAACCTTTGTGCATTCAAAAAGACATACAAACGAAGGGACAACACTTGGTTTTAAATCGTGGTTAAAATGAATGGAAGTTACTAACGGCGAGGCGGAAAATTGTAATCATTCCTAAGAAGAGAGCGTTTCGGACGGCCAGCAGATTGAATAGGGGAAACTACGCATATTTTGGGACCCTTCTGAAAGTCTCCAACACCAAACATGCTTGACTAATTGACATTAGAAGGATGTTTAGCCAATAAACAGGTGTCCGAGTATATTACTACGAGGCTAGCCAAAGATCAAAGGAAAGAAATCAAGTTATGTACTTATACGGGCACATAGCCCAGAGGACAGAGGCAATAATATTGCCAAATTTGGCCTCCTCAATTAGTGTAAACTAGGTCGGTTTTATGAGGGTTGAGGGCCAATGTTACGACATTGTTCATTAGATGAAAAGTGGGCCCAAACCATCAATATCAAGCACGACTATAAATAAGAAGAGCATCACGCTAAAGAAAGGTATGTGCAGGAACAAGTTTAACTTGGAGATATAAGCAACCAAGAGAGTTTATTGATTTATTCGTCAGAGTAAGCTAATTCCGCCCTTCAATCGAAGTGCTCTGTTATTCTTTCAGGTGACTAGTCAGGGATCACGAAAGCATCCTATAGGATCCAAAGAGTATTTCAAACCACTTTCTCCACGTACGCTTTGTTGATATTATTAATGGATGACAAGCGAAGTCACCTTGGGGGAAAGCTTGGGCTTGTGTATATAGGGTTGATAGGTTATGGGTGCCTGGAATTGATTTTAAGTAGCATGGAGTCTCGTGTATATGGTTGGGAAGCTCGTGTGAGACTTTTTTTGGATTAGTGGAAAAACCCTCGGTTAGGGTAACACATTGTAGATTCTTTCTGGAGTATGCATTTACCTCTTGTAGAATAGGAGCAATTTATGATAATGATTATAACATAATGAAATTGCAAAATCGTGGATTTTTCTGGTGCGGGTGCTGGCGATAGTGTGGATAGCATGCTACTTGTTATTTTTATTAACTATTATTATAGAAATGTGTTATGTTTTATGTTGGTTATGGCATCGTTCATATGAGTGATGGGTGTTGTTGGGTGATGGTAGAGATTCAAATTTATTGTTATATTGGAAAAGAATTGGAAAAATGAATTTTTCCTAGTGTTATGGCCTTCGCGAATGGCTTTTTTAAAGCATAAATGTTAAGGATTTAATTTTAATTTAATTGGTATGAGAAATTTCCAATGGAGTAATTTACTGGCAATTAAATTATGGATGGTTATGGTGTTATGGGTAACAATCTGTTTAAAAATATTTACAAAACTTTTGAGTTTTTTGTATGTGGAAAAATACATAAAATATATTTTGATTATGGATGGTGAAAATTTGGAGAATCTTTTCGTAAATGTTTTGTAATGACAAGAGAATGATGTTCAAAGAGTTGCTGAACAAGGGATTTTTTATTTTTTGTTTTTATTTTTTTTTTAAACAAGGTTTACATTTGCTATCGGTTGTTTTTAACTTGGGATGATGGATGTTGAGCAAGAATTTGGCTTGATTGCAGGGTCATGTGTGTTTAGGGTGTTTTGTCTTTTGAGGAGGGCTTGGCATTGTTGGAGCTTTATTGGTGCAGAGTGTTTTCTTTTGGGACGCTGTTTGGTAAGTCCTCTTCTTTTGTGAGAGTTAACCAAGGGTTTTGTTGTAGGGTAGTTTTTCCTAAGTACTCGGGTGTTGAGTGCTCAAGGGTCAAGTTTACCTTGTGGTGTTTTGGTGTATTCTTAATTTCGTGGGACTAATTTTAAGGTGGAGAGGTTATAAAGCACTTTGTACTTCCTGTTATAATGGAATTATATTTTGAATCTTTGATTATCTTGATGGAGAACCTTCTTAGTTGATATTTGAGCCTTGGTTGGAGGTAGTGTTATCATAGTGGTTGAGGGAGATTGGATCAAAAACTTCTGAAATTCAAATAGTTGTTATTGAGTAGTCATCACAATTTTTATAATTTTATCTCTACACAGTTTGAATCTTGATGTAAGGCTAGAACCATTGGAAAGCTTTTACTTCTAGGCTTTCCAATAAGAGAGTTATGCATATTTGAAGTTAGCGAACTGCGTTATGTGCATAGTACGGTGCCGAGCATAACTTTCAATGCTCTAAGCGATCATTATAAGGACCCTTCCAGCTTTGTTTCTTCAAAAATTGTTAGAGATATTGGAAGCCGCGATTCACTACTCCAAGCGCAACTTTCACCGCTCATCATTAAAAGCCACTTTTGGGTCAAATCTTCACTTTTCACCCCATTTTCTCTCCGCTTATTTTTTGAGTTTTTAAGCTTTTTTAGCCTTGATTTCATCTATTTCTATACATCTTTGATCCCTAGTTCCATATATCAAAACGTAGAGTACTCAACGAGGCTTCCATTTAATCTTAGTAGATCGTGTTTCGTTGAAGGATTTTTTGAGCTTCTTCTCTTCATTGCTTGGAGGTAGGGTTTCTTTCTCCTTTTTCATCATACTCCTCTATTTATAGATAGATATGTGGTAGATTTTATTGCATAAAAATCATATCTATTATAGATTTCTTTTGAAAACATGAAAGGGGATCTAGGGTTTGATATTTGTGAACACGAGATTATTAAATTGATTGTTGTTTGCTTAATTGGGAGGATATAGTGTAACATGGGAGCCATATGTTCAAATAAAAAGGGGGAAAAGAAAAAGCCCCTAATTCTAATATTTCTTGGCTTAGTTAATTAAAAAAAAAAGGTAAAGTTGAATAATGTTTGTATTTTGTTAATATGGGATTGTGTAAAATGTGTTAATATGCTAAAAGGGAGAATTACCTATGTCATTGGAATTATTTTTTGGATTGGATCATATTATATTGGAGTTAGGTTGTGACTCTTTGATATCCGTGATTTAGTTTTTGTGAAATGAAAAGAATGAATTTTTGGATAAAGACTAGAGTATGTTAACTTGAAAAATAAGAGAATTGATTTTTTGAAAAAAAAAGAAGAAGGAAGGAAATCATAACACTTTTGTGAGTTTTAGAAATGAACATAAGGTTGATTAGAATCACTTTATTTATTACACTGTTGTTGTTGGACTTAAAGTCTCATGAAATTGGAGTATGATATTACATGTATTAAATACAAGTGTTTGGAGGTGTTATCATTGGTCATCGGTGGAGGGTAACATCTGTCGCAGTTGAATAGATTATGTGTATGTATTGGCTACACTTGTGTTATTTATATTTTTTAACATGTTGTGATGATTAAGTAACGATTACGTACAGCGCCGGAGAATGAGAGGTACCATTACCTTCCTGCTTAGTGCTTGGAGAATTGGTTGCACTTTAGAATGAGAGGTACTAGTACCTTTCCAGCTAGTGCCCCGGAGAATCTTAAGCACAATGTACCATTACCTTCCAGTCGGTGTTCTGGAAAATTGGCATTTCATTATGGAAATGTGTATCCTTGGCTTACCGTAAGGCTTAAGGTAGGTAGAGTAGCAACAGCTTATTTATCATTATTGTCTCAAAGGTATATCATGCGTTATGATGGTTATGGTTCGTGGAATGTCGATTTGTCTCTTATGTTGAGTAGATAGTTGTTGCGTTTATTGTTTTCGTTTTTCTGCGTTGCTGATGTATATATGCATATTTAACGTGTTGGAAAATAATGTAGATCATGTATTGAGCTCAGAATAATGGAAAGGAAATCAAAGATTTATAAACATGTTTCAAAAAAAATGGTTGGTAAGGTATGAGATATTTTTGAAATGGGAAATGAAAAGGAAATGCGAATCGTCTGTATTGTTAAAAGAATAGAAAAATTTTGGGAAAAGTAATTATGTAAATATTTTTTGGTTATAAACCGCTACATTATTTATATAGTATGAGACTAAGCATTCATAATCATAGCTATCTCAAGTTGTTATTATTTAGGATTATGTTGGGATTCTCGACTTATGTTCATTCCATGTTGCTAATCTTTTTCAAGTGAATATCGAGAAGTGGTTCAAGATCTGGATTCATTTTTTTTTTGTTGGCCACGAGCCTTTTAATTGTTGGTCAAATGCCATTGTCGTAGAAAGGATTGAACCCTTCATGTAATGATTCTTTCATGTAATGATTCTCTTCATGTAATGATGTAGCCTATGGCCATTTATTGTAATTATGTCACATGTTGCATCTATTTTATATATGAATGAAAGAATTCATCACAAGTATCTTCATTAAAATATTGAGACTTCGCTTGCTATTTCTGAAATTGTTTATAATAATATTGGTAACGTTATCTGTTATAAAAAGTGGGGGAGACAATTTTCAACGATAATTTAAAAATTTTGTTACAAAAAATGCCGAATTATAAGTTTATGACGCTTAAAAAAAATCATTACAAAAAGTCACTAATTTATAACTTTTGGCGACCGCTGAAAAATCGGTCATAAAAAGTCACTAATTATAAATTTTAGCGACAATTTATAAAAAATCGTAACAAAAAAGTCATTGATTGTCGATTTTAGTAACATATGTAAAAAATTATCACAAAAATTATTTTTAATGACAATTTGGTTATACTTATTTTGAATGAGATTTGATGAAAATTAAATCAAACAATTAAGATCTATTGGTAGTTTATTTCAATTTTTTTTTTCTGTTTATTGTCTCACAAAATGACAAATAAAAGGTTATATAGGTCGACTATGACACATGTTGAAACCCAAAGAGGTCGAATTTAATTATTATTAAATTTTTGCATAAAGTTTAATAATATAAAATATGGTACACGACTCAGGTAAGTAATTAATAGATGGGTACACTCGCAGTGTTGTATGCATTGGGAAGAAACTTGTTTTGATTTTTTGAGCTGAAATAATACTAAAAATTTAAATAGGCTAGATGAAATATCACATTAAACTTATAATTATTTTAGTTTTCTATTACAAATTCATATTTAATTATAAAAAAAATCCACCTCTTTTTTAAAACACAACTATTTTAGCCTACTAAAATATTCAAAAACTAAAATAACCTATTAAAATAGTTAACTTCCTAAATGTAAATATATTCAAAACAATGTTTGAAAAAAATAGCCAAGACGTGAATAAGAGTACATTGTTCTAGCAGAAGCTAAAATAGGTTATTTTAGTAATTTTTTGCCTTTTTATAAAAAGATGTGTGAAGAGATAAAGAAGTGATCTGATCCAAAAAAATAATAATAATAACAATAAGTATACTATTTAATATGTACCCAAACAATACCTAAAAGTGTCAAATATAAAAAAAAATAAAAATATTAAGAGTACACTATCTTCTGTAATAGAAAAATGCTAGGAATCACCCTTACGGATTCCGAATTTATCCCGAATATATTTGTTTGGTGGAGATTGAATTGATGAAGTGTGTTGTCCACTTTTGGGCAATTATTCGAGAATGGCTCCCTTCCATACTCTTATTTTTCATACTCCTCCATATTTCATTTTTTTAGCTTAATTCTAAATCTACAATGATAATCTAAACCGTTCATCTCGTAATCCTAACAATTTCGATGAGTTATGAAAAAAAATTAATTTCATTGAATATCACTAGATACATGAATAAATTGCATCTTATTTTTTAAAATGAACGATAATTATGAGTTTAAACTTAAACCTTTAACCTTTCATTCTATAAAACAAAAGGTGATTTGTTTATATATTCATCGATATCCGATGAAGCTAATTTTTTACATAGATAGTTTTTATTGTGAGATTTACAATATAAACGGTTTAGATTATTATTGTGAGCCTAGAATAAAACCCAAAAATTGAAATATGGAGAACTATAGAGGAGATTGCTCCAAAAGCATTGACGTGGGACATGGCAATATCACAAATCAAGCCAAGCCAATGCCATATGGGGCATGGATTAAATTTTTCTCACTATTTTAGATTTAGTAATGTGTAAATAAGATGATTCACATAGAATGATTGATAGATGATTAAAAAAGGTATAAAAGTAAGAGTTGCCTAAAATATTTTAATACCACCACACCATTGAGTTTGAAAAATATATTTAATTTTTGAATTAAAGCAACAAAACTCAGATAGCTAGGAACATTTTGGGAACAAGCTTTTTTAGTGGCTTTTTTATTATTGGTAACGCTGCGAAATAATTGACATTAACCCACCTCATAACAGTGCTACAATTGATCAATAATCTCATAATTTCTATTCATTATATCTTTGATCATTACAAAAGATGACATATGCAATATATGTTCACCAATCTTAAATTCTGAATCTATATCATATGGCACAGATACAAGTGTAAAAAGAGAAATAAAACGAAGTACTGAAATGCCTTAATGACTACAACTTTCTAAGACGATACTTGATTACAACAAAATGAGTTTAAACTTAATACAAGTAAAACTCTAGGCTTAAACAAAAATAATTATATCAATAAACCAAAAATGAAGCCTTAAGCTCCAAGTCCTCCCAAACTACGTCCTTGGTAGAGGCATATCATGAGTACTTGAAAGTTGTTTTCCACATAAAGTGGGCCACAGCTCAGTAGAGATACTCTAACACAGTATATGAATTTTAGCAAAATTATATGGTGAATGCACATGCATGCCATTTGTCAAACATTTCTCGTTTTTCATCTCAAAACAATGCAATGCCAGATTATAAATCAATTCATGAAAATAATCCTTTTATAACAGAAAACAAGGTAGTGGATTTACCACTATCAGAATCTCAAGGTATGTGACTGCCAATAGGCTAGACCAGCACTACCAAAGTCATTGTACAGTACTAATCGAAGGATCGACACCTAACCAGCTTGGTTTCTAGACTTTCACCAACTATATACAAAGCCAACAAAATAAAATCATAACCACACTCTTTAATCGGATTCACCACGGTATTCACCAATTTTTTTCTTAAAATCAATACATTTACAATGTTCAATATGAAATGATGCTCAATGCACAATGTATAAGAAATTATTTTCAATTCAACCTAATCCTCATGCAATGTCTATATCAATCAAAACTATCCTTCACCGAATGACAAAACAGATATTTCTATTCAATAGATAATTTCCAATCTAAACGTACAATTTAATCAATTATAATGGGAGTGATACTACATATCCAACTCCATCATCATTATTAACATAAACATTGTTCCAATTTCACAATACCCCACATCATTTTCCATTTCCTTTCACACATCCAAATATCCAAAATTTAGGGCAAAACCCCTTTTCTTACAAAGTTGACTTGAAGAAAAGATATCCACAATTTTAACATATTTTAACCATAAATTGATTCCCACAACCATTTTTAAGAATCCATTTGGAAAACCCCTTTTGATTTCAAATCCAAATCCTAGGTTTTTCCCAAAATCCCCAAATCATTAACCCTTTTCAAAGAGCAAATAATTAAGCTAAAAATCATATAAAAGTGTCAAAGAAATCCCTACCTCAAGGTAGAAGACGCGAAGAAACAAAGGGTAGAACTTGATGGAGCCAAAAGTACTAAATTCACTAATTAGAACGAAGCCCTTGATGTGCTCATTCTTTTACTTCAAAGGACTAGGGTGAGGAAACCAACGAATTTAGAGTATTTGAAGCTAGAGTACAAGAATTGGAGAGTGAAGGTAAAGATTTTAGGGTTTTGAAATGTTTAGAGAGAGAAAGAGATGAAAATGTGATCCAAAAAGCCTTCTTGTTGGACTGATATATGCATAGACTACTCGAGCGACCAACACACCACTCGAGCGAAAAGACACGATAAGTGACACTGCTTGAGAGACAAAACCATCACTCAAGCGCACAATGACCCCCTTATAGTAGTTTTGTAGACTGCAAAAGATCGCTTGAGCAGAAGAAGTGTCGCTCGAGCACAGACATCACACTCTCAGTAGTTTTACAAATTGTAAAAGACCGCTTGAGCGCAAGAAGTATTGCTTGAGTGAACAAGCAAAAATATGGGCAACAACTTATTGAAAAACTAACTTCCCAACCTGTTTCAAATATAACCAAAACTTCCAATAGCCACTCTCAACAAGCAAAAGATGAAAATGAGACAAACAACAATTAAGTATACGGGTTCTCGAATTCAAAAGCAAGAAGATGGGTCGGGACTAAACTAGAATCATTATAATCTCCCCTCTTTAAGGAATTTCGCCTCAAATTGAAAAATCAACGACAAACATTGAAATAAAATCAACCCTATACTATCCAGACTTGTAATAGGGATACATCGAGTGTTTTAACATTAATAATTACCATTTAAATCTTTGAAACATATACTATGTTCAATATATATTACAACTTACATAAAAGTTTCAACACAAGTCTCAAATATCAACAAATAGGTTCGAATATTTCTCACAGACTTCCGCCTCACGTTCCCAAGTTGCTTCCTCAACCCCGTGATGTCCACACAACACCTTAACCAACGGAATAGTCTTTCCTCGCAAGACTTGGTCTTAAGAGTCTAAAACTCGTACCAGCCTCTCCTCATACGAGGCATTCTCATCTACCTCTAACTCAGTCCAATCCAACACGTATGAAGGATCTAGCTCATACTTCCAGAGCATACAAATATGAAACACGTCATGAACTCCGAAAAGTTGGGGCGACAAGGCTAAACGATAAGCTACCTCCCCGATTCGCTCTAGAATCTCAAAAGGCCCAATAAATCTAGGAGACAATATCCCGCTCTTCCTAAATCTCATTAACCCCCGTCTTGGTGATATCATCAGGAACACGTGATCTCCTACCTTAAAAGAAAAATGTCTCCTCCTACAGTTAGCATAGCTCTTTTGGCGACTAAATCAAGCCAATCTCTTACTTAATAAGTGCAACTTTCTCCGTTGTTCCTTGGACTAATTCAGAACCTAACATAGGTGCGCCACCCACCTCAGACCAACACACTAGAGATCTACACGGTCGGCTATACAAGGCCACAAACGGTGCCATACCAATGCTCACCTAGAAACTATTATTGTAGGCAAACTCCATTAAAGGTAAGTGCCTCTCTCACGACCTCTTAAAATTAAGAACACAACCCCAAAGCATATCCTCAAAGATATGAATGGTTCACTCAAACTCTCCATTAATTTGAGGATGATAGGTGGTGCTAAATGTCAATCTAGTGCCCAAGGCATTTGTGGACTCGACTTTTCGTCGCCCCTTTTTGGAGGGTTTTGAATCGCACCTACAGACTCCTATCACTTTTGAATCTAATCTCACAAAATGCAATGTAAGACCGATAAATCACCAAAGAGTCCAATCCGGTAAATTGTTTTGAAAAATCAGATTTTGAATCAAATAATGCCAAAATTAGTCTACTTTTCCAGATTACAGAGCCACCACCTAAATATTTTATTTTGGAGAAATTTGGACAACGCTTACTCGTGCTAAAGGCCACGTGTCGGCTATCACCAAAGTTACCTCTCTCGGGAACTTGGGTACGAGGGGGAAAGGTCATGAAATGAGCACTCCCGCTCGCCCAATCAAAGGATCAGCCTTTATAAAGCATGATATGTTTATTTTATAAACACATGTGTTCTTATTCTGATCATTAGCTAACTTACTATGTAATGGGCACAGTATACAAGTATAGACTATATCGCAAGAATTGGAACGAATTTAACTCATGTTTTGTTTTTGAAAATGGTTTGAAAATGCCACCCTCAAGTGGGCTAAAGCGCGGATTTGCCACCAAACATGATGGGATTAAAACCTGATTTTTCCACTTCGCAAAGTGGGCTTAAAACTCACAATCATTGAATTGTTCCAATTCAAGCAATAAAGCCTTCATCCACAGGCATTCATTTAGTTAATCATTTAAGCACATAGCCTTATGGCAAGCATGCTAAACATGGCAATCGCTCACACACATGCAAGTATGCTAAAGCTTTAATGACTCATCGAGTACTCCAAGCTAAAACAAAAAAACTAGTTAGAAAGATGCATGATCCTAACTATACAAAATGCCTAATGCAACAATGCAATAATGCAACTAAATAGGCTCGACTATTTAAGATGGCATATGAATGCAACAATTTGATAACATGCTTTAGGACACGTATTCAAATATGTATCAAAATACGATGCAGTTTGAATGATGCGCCGAGCCCGGTGCATGCAAGAAAAATTAATGATGCAAACATGCAAGCATAAGGTATGCTAATCAAAACATGTCCCTAATCTAACCATCGAAAGCGGATAAATAAAAGGGAGAAAGACGTGGGGTTGGAAGACATGCACACACACACACACACTTATTACAACGTTTTGCCCTCTCGACAGAGGGTCCTAATAATTGCTTGCTATACTAAGCTAAGCTAATTATTACAAAATGAACTAATTAACTATTCTAGCTAATATTACAACAATTGAAATAATTTAACTAACTATTCTAAGCTAATTAAAATATTACAACACTTGTATGAATGAATGAATTAGCTACGCTAGCTAATTACAAAACAAAGCAAATGGACGAGGGAGACATGCATGCTCGGTTGGCTTCCTCTCGAAAATACCACCGCCTTTGCCATCGAATGCCTCTGCTTGCATAACTTGATCCTCTCAAAATTGTGCCAACTTCCAGAACACTTATGCTCCATCTCAAACAAACATTGATGGTTGATCGGCTACAATTGATGGCTATCGGCCACCACTGGTGGCCGGTCGGCTAGTACATGTGGCCGGTCAGCCACTGCTTCCCTAAACTTTCTTATTTTGCTGCAACAGAGCACAAACAGAGGCAAGACAGAGTATTTCCAAGAAATGTATGTACTTCCTCCCTCCTTATCATTTCTCAAGCTCAAAGGAGTGTGGCACCCGGCCCTCAAGCCACCAATCAAGCATTTTCAATGCATGATGGCCAAAGAACCAAGCTTGTACAAGCTTAGTGAATGTACATATAAGACTCAAAAGGCCACCACCCTATCATACATGATCAAGGGTGACGACGACCAAGAAACGTGACACGTTTCATCACTGAGTATGAACGCCCACATTTCTCGTGTTTGGATTAACGTCCAACCAAACACATGCAATACAACACAAATGCTTATCTTGCTCATGTTTTACTTGATTCATTTCTTTTTACACATTTTAGCTTACCAATTAGTCCTTAACCGATTAAGTCCAATGTGAAAGTCCTCTAATTGAAAGATGGCCTAAGCCACAAGTGCCTTGAACATGAAAGAAGCCTCATGCTGTTGGTTAGTAGAAACCCTCAAGAGAAGGTTAAAACCATTAGGCATGAATGTCTCAATTCCATACTCAAGCCAACAGGGGCTCAAGACCACTTTCAAAGAAAATTCAAAAGTGAAGAATAGAGAGAGATTGCAGACTTTTAGTGTTGAAATGGCATGAAAAATAGTGCTAAATCATGAAAATAACACATACAAGTCATGTTAAGAGCCTAAAACATTAAGCTAGCGAAGAAGGTTGCACAACAGCCATGCAATACAAGCCTCAAAGGGCTAAACTAACTCATGATAGAGCTAGAACATGCCAAATTAGTGGCTAAATCATGCTGAAATCATAGCATAAAAGTGTCATGCCCCAAACTTGCCCCTAAAATTTCGGGCATGACCTACTCAGAAACAGACACTTATCCTGCTATATATAATATCCGGGGCCTGAACGGAAGCGTTAATATAATAGATTAACATGCAAACACATCCATTGAACCACTACAAATATGCCAGGATCAAAACTCACAAATAGACATATAGGGATCATATGTCTGAAGTAAGGTACATACATACGTATACATTTATAAGTCCAAACTATAAATTGGGCACATACAAAATATTAGATATAATTCAACTTGGCTGCATGGAGCATGAGCCAACAAAATTTAGCAAACCTGCATTAAGACACAAAAGAGCTTCTCCAAGTGCTTGGTCGCATTTAGGTTGAAAAAAAAAGGTAGATGATAATGATGCTATGACCAATTTCCAAGTTGGTTACCTCTGAATCGCATAAAGTTACAGAGTGAGACAAGCTCTTGAATGACAAGACGTAAATAGTTTAATATGCAATTTAAATCAAAATACAATGCAAGGAATACACAAAATGGATTCTAATTAGTTAGTTTGATGTCGAGATATTTTCAGAACGGCCTTTGGCCCAGTCATATACGTAACGCCTTTTCGCCCGTAATATACAAAACAAATTTTTCGCCCGAAATATACTGAATCGCCTTTTCGCCCGTGAATATATGAAACAAATTTTCGCCCGTAAATATCGAAATGTACATAATTGGCATCAACCTCACATTGCCACCAAGTTCCAATCAATACATATGTTAATGTCATGACTAACGTAAAATGTAATGGTAATAACGGATATTAACTGTAGATAAATGTACATTCAAGGTACTATTATTACTCACCGTGTTGTTATGAGCGGTGGTTCCTCTGTGGTGTGTCCTACACACATAGATAACACACATTAGTTCCCTTCTCCTTTTAAACCATTTCTTGCGTATTACATTTCAATTGCATGTACAATCATCAAATGGTATAAAACACAAATTCAAAAGAGTTGAGGGTTAAGCACGAAACAAAGCTTAACGAGGTTTCGACTGGGCAGACGCGGCCACCCTCCGCATGTGCGGACATGGATCGCACGGCGGTCCTCTCCATCGCCGAGCGCCAAAAACAAGATATGTTCTCCCAATTTTTTCCTCTTTTCAAGACGCATGCCACGACCTCAAGACGTATGTCCGCCCCTATTTGGCAACCAAAATCATACAAAACCCCATGTTTGGTGATCAACAACAAGGTCCAAATTAGATGCTTTAAATGCTAAAAATATGGTGCAAAGATCATGTAATTATGGGTACAAACACACAACCATTTGAATCATGGAAGATCAATTAATCATCACCACAACCTATGTCCCTTCCATACACATATATACATATATAGCTATATATATACACATATGGGTTCCAACATGGTAATTCAAGAAACAAAATCAAGTTAACACAAGCAGGTAGTAGAATCATCTTACCAATAAATCAAAACATCCAAAACCCTCATTACAACTCTAGGGTACACCATAACAAGAAATTCTTCTCCAAATTAAAAAGAAAGGGTTGAATTTGGGAAACTTAGACTTACCTTGAACTTCACTATCTAGATCTCCTTCAATCTCACAAGTCTCTACCTTTTTGATGAGCTACTCCTCACAACCCTTCTTTCAACTAAGTTCTTCCTCCAGGAGATATTTCAATAAGCTTCTAAGTCAAAATGATCCAATAACTTTGATATATAGAGATATTTCTATAAGGGTGAATAAGACAAAAATTCAATCGTTTAACCATCCCAAATTGAAATTCCACAGAAAATCCCATTATAGCTTAAAAATCATGCAGATTTCAAATGTCAAATCAATTTCAGAAAATTAAGTCTCTAAGGCTTCCAATTCCGGATTCAAACAGTTTAAGTGCGACAGATAATTTTCTTATTCAACAGATAGAATCCATATTTCCAAGTTTTATTTAATTCAATGTAGTTTCAGATAGAATTTCACAATAAGCATTCAAAAACACGTATAGAGGACTGAAAAAGATACCGTAATCATGTACGAGGGTCAAGTTATTACAAAAGGTAAGAAAAACATGCTCGTGATGTTGACTCGCAAACAAGGCACAAAGCACAACTCTCAAAAGCAATGAAAGAGTGAACTAAGTGAGAGTGTGACAGAGGTATATGCACTAAAATCACATGTAAAATGATGCTATATCATGGAATCATCTCGTGCAAAGCATGTTAGGGGCCTTAAAACACAAAGCTAGTGAAGGCATTTGCACTATAGCTATACAAAACATGAGCCACATGACCAAGACCACTCAAAACAGAGTTAAAGCATGACAAAAAAAAGCCTAAAACATGCTGAGATTAAGCTAAGTTAAGCCATAAAATTATGCTACTTTGTAATGCTAACTAGGCATGGAATAGAGAGACAAGGAGGGGAGGGCACCCCCCTATTTTGGACCTCAAAACAAACTTTTTGCCACTGAAATTCCCCTGGAATTCAATGGTTTAAAGGCCAAAAAAGGTTGACTTTAAAAGCCTTTAAAAGTATCACAAAAGGCTTCACAAGCCAAAGAGCAAAAGAGGAGACAACCCTCCTAACTCAACAAGGCTTAAACCATAAATTTAAATCCTTAAAATCAGAGTTTTTTATGGTTGAAAAACTAGGTCAAAATAGCATAAAGAGATGGCCAAGCACTTGAGCAAAACAAAGTTTAAAAGAGGTAGGTCCTTACCCTTGAAGCACAATACCAAAACATGTGGAATTCTAAGCTAAAACCAGCTTTGGGAGCCTAAACAAGACCTCCAAGAACCTCAGCTCTACGATAAAGGTGTTTGGCTAAGGATCTTAGTACAAAATGTGTAGAGAAAACTCACTTTCAAGCATAAAATAGGGAGAGAGAAAGAGAGAGAGAGAGAGAGAGAGAGAGAGAGAGAGAGAGAGTTCTAGAGAGAGAGTAAATTTTTGCTCACAAAAATGTCTAACCCTAAAAATAGGGGAGAGACCTCTCCTTACATAGAAAAACAAGCTACAAGCTTGCCTTGATCCGTCCATACATGTGTATGGAGATGAGCATCAGTGAACAACAACTGCAAATAAATATTTGAAAAGGAGAAAAATGGTCACGGCCATCATTGGGGCCAACCGCCATCAAGATAGTCGATCACCACCACTGATGGCCGATGAGCATAAGCCTTGGCTGATGGGGTGTTTGGCTGGCCGATAGGCCACCCTCTTCCCCATGCTAGAAGCAACAAGGGCTGGGTCCACAACCAAGCACAAAATGCATAAGTTTCAAAGGCTCAAAGGCAAGGCGCTTTGTTAAGACCTTCATGCTCAAAACGAACACAAACATGGATGATCATCGAGTATTCAAACGATGACGTAGGGTGAGCCAACCTCGTTCTTGCCATTTGCCTCCACTTTGCCAAGGGATTGGCCTTCTTCAAAGGCAGCCCGTCCCAAGATTGGGGAGCCTTTTGACATGAAATTCCCGGTATGTGGTGTGGTCAATAACAGAGCCAATATCCCAAAGGCTAGATCTGTCATAGTTCTTCAAGATCTTCAATCATTCTCATTAGCTCGTAATTAGTGGGTTCGTGAGTTTGAGATGATTGGGGCTCGAGTGCATCCATCATGCATAAGTCCATGCTTTCTGGGATAAACACCTCAGGCTTGGGTAGATGGGCCGGGGTGATGTATATGCTGGGGTTAAAGGTAGGTGGTAGTGTATAGATGAGGTTAAGGTGTAGACGAGGTACTTGGTCATTGGGGTCTTGAGGAGGAGCTATCGTCTGGTTGCCGATGAGGTTCTGGACCTCATAATGAAGGCGGTAAACGACGCGCCATGATGACCGTTGATGGTACACATAGTACTTAAAAGGGTTATGTCTAGCAAGGGGTGGGTCAGGCAGACATTGAGGACCAAGGGATTTGAGATACCCCCTTTTCACCGGGACTTTTAGTGCCCTGGTTAGGCTCATATAGAGGGGGGCGAAAGTTCTGCCCTGAGCCCAGGTCAAGCTAGCTATTTGTAGGCTTGGTTTGGCAAAAAGGTCGGTTGTGGTGATCAGATTGATTTCAAGGGTTTGGGAATAGTGCTACCACCAAAGATTGGTACTCATAAAACACCCTCTTACCGTTTACTTGTTCTAGGAATAATCCCTCCGTTGAACACACTCTCAATCAACCCCAAGTCATGTAGACTTTTGAAAGTGAATAGTGGAGCCACTATCAACTTTTATGACATATCGTGCTCAAGGTTCTCGCACCATTATCCACACTTGATCCTCTTAGAAGGCCGATCATTATCTATGCTTTTTTCTCTACCTTGCAACAAATTCCATAAAAGGCTCTGTTGGGTTCTGCTGGGTTGCGTTAAGCTCTTGAATGGTCATTTCAAGTTGGGTATTGTAAGAGTACTGATTGACAAAGGCCTTAGCCAACTCTTCCCAGTTCTGTTTCACTTTATCCTCCAACTTGGCGTACCAAGTCGCTGCTATGCCCAACAGGGTTCTTCCATACAGAGAGAGTTTCTGTGGCTTAGTCAGACCCATCGGTTTCAGGACATCCAAGAAAAGCCGGATATGTACCATAGGATCTCTAGACCCGTTGAAACGGTCAATATGTGGCATTTTGAATCTGTTTGTGAGTCGTACGGCAGCCTTGGTGTACCCATCCTTAATGTCGAGAATAGAGTTAAGGCCCTGTGCCTTTTAGAATTGCTTCTCAAGGTTAGCAATTTTTAATGTGGTTGGGTCGAGCTCATTAATATCAAGGGAATAAAGCCTCTCATTAGGCTGCACCAGAGGTGTGAAAACTCGAGCTTGAGCCAATCCTTCTCGGGGATCCGGACCTTGTGAATCTTCAACTGGCGGAAGTGGGTCAAAGTTCAGCTGGGGTCCTGAGATTAGATATGTGGCAGATGCCCTAGATGGGCGTTGCATTTCGGCATTGGTCTCATCTCGCCTGGCGGTTCCCTGGTTAAATGCCACTATCATGGCCACAACTTCTTCCGAACTCTATGCCATCATGGTCTGCTGAGTTAAACAAAAGTGATCTACCTGGTGACCGCTTGATCGCTTGAATCAATGAGCCCTATTTGGCCTTTCTTTGCCATGTCTCTAGCGAAGGAAACACTGGTTGCCCTTGAACTGAATCTCTGACCTGACAAAGTCTATTAACACAAGTCCAATGTACCCAGGAGATATTGAAGCCTTTTGAAGCTATGGTTCCAGGACTACCTTGCAAAAGAGAAAACAGACAGCATCTCAGCCTGATTTCAACATAACAGATATGAGCATAATCAATGATCTGGTTTTCATCAATTCTGCCCCAAACAGATACCAACTTGGCAACTGCTATGCACATTCCTGCAAAGACACACTGTAACAGCGCATATCAAGCATGTGAGAGCCCAAAACACCCTTATGGTGGGGTAGGGTTACCTTGTCCTAGTTTCGTCAGGAGCTAGGGTTTCACTATACACAACAAGTGGCTTCATACAATCTTGCATTTGGGCGAGCATCCTGTTCTAGAGTGGAACAGTCTCTAAGGCTTCCGATATGCAACTAGGTTGATTGGTCAAAAGGGGTGCCTTAGCAAGACCACCTAATATACCTCTCGCTCCTAACACTGAGAAGTGAAAGGAGGATCAAACGGTACAGCGGTAGTTTAGATCCAAGGTTTGTGTTCCCATCGTGGCAGAGCTTGCAACCGGTCAACCTTATGGCAAGGTTTTCCAAGCAAGCCTCCGGCAAACCTCTCAGGAATAGCATATGGCAAACACTGTGACTTAGGTGCACTAATGCAAATGAAATGCAAAGAAACACATAAGTGTAGATAAAACAACATATCATGAGTTCGAGTCAGGTTCTCTAAATCCCCAGCAGAGTCGCCAAAAACTGTAGCTCGACTTTCTTCGTGCGTCCCCCTTTCAGAGAGGCGCGAATTGGTCCTACAGTTCGGACTCTTATCACAGTTCTGAATCTAATCTCACAAAGTGCAATGTAAGACTGATAAATCACCAAAGAGTCCAATTCGGCAAATCATTTTGGAAAATTCATTTTCAATCAAATAATGCCAAACTTGGACTGCTTTTGTCGACATGTAGTCGCCACCTAAATATTTTATTTTGGGGAAATTTAGAAACCCCGAGTCGCCAAAAGCCACGGTCCATCATCACCAAAGTTGCCTCGCTCGAACTTGGGTACGAGGGCGAAGGTCATGAAATGAGCACTTCGCCGCCCAATCAAAGATCTACTTATTAATCATGATATATTGTTTTATAAACACATGTATTCTTATTCTGGTTCATTAGCTAACATTTCTATGTGATGCGCACAACATACAAGTATATACTATATCGCATGAATTGGAACAAAACAACTCATGTTTGTTTTCCAAAATGGTTTGAAAGTGCCACTCTCAAGTGGGCTAAAGCACGGATTTGCCACCAAATATGATGGGCTTAAAACATGATTTTGCCACTTCGTAAAGTGGGCTTAAAACTCACATTTATCGAATTGTTCCAATTCAAGCAATAAAGCCTTCATCCACAAGCATTCATGTTATAGCAATTACACATAGCCTCATGGCAAGCATGCTAACATGGCAAGACTTACACACATGCAAGTATGCTAAAGCTTAAAGACTCAAATGAGTACTCCAAGCCAAAACAAAAACTAGTTAGAAACAATGCATGATCCTTACTATACAAAATGCCTAATGCAACACATGCAATAATGCAACTAAATAGGCTCGGCTATCTAAGATGGCATACAAATGCAATAATTTGATAACATGCTTTGAAACACGATTCAAATAAGTATTGAATTATGATGCAGCTTGAATGATGCACTAAGCCCTGCATGCAATACAAAAGAATGATGCAAACATGCAAGCATAAGGTATGCTAATCTAAAATGTCCCTAATCTAACCATCAAAGCGATAAATAAAAGGGAGAAAGACATGGGGTTGGAAGACATGCACACACACACACTTATTACAACATTGTGCCCTCGCCAAGGAGGGTCCGAATAAATAAGCTAACTAGCTACGCTAAGCTAAGCTACTTAAACTAATCTAACTAAACTAATTAGACTAATTATTACAAAATAATAAAGAAATAGCTAAACTAAGTTACTTAATTATTACAAATCAACTAATTAACTATTCTAGCTAATTATTTATTTATAACACAATTGAAATAAATTAACTAACCTCTAGGCTAGCTAAATATTACAAAATGAATTGATTAACCGCTACACAAACTAATCATAAGCAATGAAATGGCCTCATGACAGGGAGACATGCATGCTCGCTGGCTTCCTCCCGAAAATCCATGGTCTTGCCACGGCTGATTCTGTTTGCACTCACCTTGATCTCCAAACACCGACAAACTTCTAGATTGCCTCCGCCCAACACATGAACACATTGGTCGGCCATCGCAGTAGCCTGGTCGGCTACCCCACGGCCGGTCGGCTTAGTGCAAGTGGCCGGTCAGCCACCTATTTTTCCAGGCTTCTATTTTTGCTGCAACAGAGAACAATAGAGGCAAAGCAATGTATTTTTCGAGAAATGCGGTACGACCACCCTCCTTATCATTTCTCAAGCTCAAAGGAGTATGGCACTGGCTTAAGCCATCAATCAAGCATCTCAATGCATGATGGCTAAAGAATCAAGCTTGTACAAGCTTAGTGAATGTAAAAATAAGATTTAAAGAGCCTCCACCCTATCATGCACGATCAAGGGTGTCGGCGATCAAGAAACGTGACACGCTTTCATCACTTTGAGTATGAACGCTCCACATTTCTTGTGTTTGGATTAATGTCCGATCCAAACACATGCAATGCAACATGAATGCTTATCTTGTTCATGTTTTACTTGTTTCATTTTGTTTACACATTTTAGATTACCGATTAGTCCTTTCACCGATTAAGTCCCAAAGTGAAAGTCCTCTAATCGTAAAGAGGGCTTAAGCCACAAGTACCTTGAGCATGAAAGAGGCCTCATGTTGTTGGTTAGTAGAAACCCTCAAGAGAGGATTAAAACCATTAGGCATGAGTGCCTTAATTTCATGCTCAAGCCAACAAGAGGCTCAAGACCACTTTCAAAAGCAAATTCAAAAGTGAAGAACAAAGGGAGGTTGCAGACTTTCAGTGCTGATATGGCATGCTAAAGACACTAAATCATGTAAGCAACACATGCAAAACATGTTCAAAAGCCAAAGGCATTAAACTAGTGAAGAACATTACACAAGAGGCATGTAATATCAAGCTTAAATGACTAAACCAGCTCTGGAAAGAGCTTAAACATGCCAAAATAGTGGCTAAATCATGCTGGAATTGAAGCATAGAAGGCAAGAAAAACATGCTCATTTGTTAGCTCGCAAGCAAGGCTCAAAGCACAACTCTCAAACACAATGAAAGAGCGAAATACATGTGCACATGACAGAGGTTATGATGCTGAAATTACATGTTAAATGATGCTAAAACATGCAAACAACTCAAATACTTCATGCTCAAAACCTCAAAGCAATGGACTAGTGAAGACCGTTATACTATAGCCATGCAAACCAAGCCCCGAAGGACTTAACCGAATTCAAATAGATTTAAATCATGTAAAAATAATAGCTAAAACATGCTGAAGTCAAGCTAACTCAAGCTAGAATAATGGGCTAACTCATTAGGCATGCTAGGCTAGTAAGCATAATTGCACTACAAGTACAAAAAGCAAGCAACCAATGCTCCAACCAACCCAAAACAGAGTTAAAACATGTCAAAATAGAGCTTAAAACATGCTAAGATTAAGCTAAGTTAAGCCACAAAATCATGCTACTTTGTAATGCTAACTACGCATGGAAGAGAGACACGAGGAGGGGAGGCTAACCCCTCAACTTTTGGACTGCAAAATACACTTTTTACCACTAAAATAACTCTAAATTTCAGTGGTTTAAAGGCCCAAAAAGTTTGATTTAAAGATAACAAGAAATGGCACAAAAGGCTTCAAAAGCCAAAAAGCAAAAGAGGAGGAACACCCCCTAACTTAACAAGACTTAAAATACCATTTTTAAACCTTAAAAACAGAGTTTTTTTTAGTTGAAAAGCCAGGTCAAAATAGTACAAAAGGATACCAATTAAAATATGCAAGACAAGTTTAAAAGGCAAGCCTTATACCTCTTGAAGCACAAGCACACTTTAGGCAACAAAACAAGCTAACCCAAGCCAAAATCCTCTTCTAGAGCTCCAAGAAGGTCCAAAGTTATCTCATCCCAAAGGTGAGGGTATTTGGTCAAGAATTGATATGCAAAAGCTAAGGGCTTGTATGCAAGTGTGTGCAAAATAGCAAGAGAGAGAAAATTCTAGAGAGAGAGGATTGTAGAGAGAGATGCTCCTAAAATTTTCTAACCTTCAAAACAATAGAGAATGGCCTCCATATATAGCAAAAATACAAGTCTTGGTCGAAATATCTAAATTGGGATAGCTGGAGGTTGTGTAGTATAGCTGGAGGGAAAAAATCTACAAAATATCTGAGTTTGGGACATTAGTGGCTGACAACCCACTTTTCTAGCTGACCGGCCACTTTTCTTGCCGATCAGCCACAAAAATCTGTTTTTTGGGCCCGACTTCAAATGGGCATATCTTCTTCTTCTGAACTCCTTTATAGGTCATTCTTGTGCCTAAATTGAACCTCGAAAGTCTTATTTCTAATGGTGAAAACCTCACATCAAAATTACAAGTGTTCTAAGAGATATTCTCTTTTAGTGAAGACCGCACTTTTTAGTTCTAACCGATTGATGCCCAACTTCAACCAACCATATCTCCCCATCCGACTCGGCTTTAGGAGATTCTTGAGTGAAAAATGAAGCCCCGAAGTCCACTTTCCAACAGTGATGGCCTAATAGCTGAAATCCAAGTTTACAAATAGATAGGCATGTTTTAGCGAGGACCGCCGACTCTCTCTTAATCTGCTCATGCCCATTTTCTTCCCCCAACTTGGTTTCTTCCTCTTCTCTAATTTTCTTCAACTCCAAACCCTAAACAAGGTGTTTTGAAAGATTATTTTCAAAGAGTTCACCTCTCCTTCATTTATTCCACTTTGTCCTTGCTCGATTTCGAAAAGCGCAATATTTAACAAAATGCGAAGGCTTAACATCATAGAAACTTTGTTTCAAAAATATCTTGAAAGAGAGTGTTTTAAGGTCCAAAAATCATTCAAAATAGTTTTGGTCCAAAATGGGGTGTAAGGTTGGGATTTGACTCTCTCATTCCCGAAGAAATTGAACCTTTGCACAAGATAACCTGCACCATCAAGTAAGCAATCAACGGTACCCAAGTCTTAAGAGCAGTAAAAAATGAGGTGTCTACACCTTTGTCAATGCCTTCTAGGACAAGTTTTTCCCATCCACTGCTAGGGAGAAGTTGAAGGAGTAGTTTTCGAAGCTCAAACAGTTAAACACGACTGTAGCTAAGTTTGAGGTAGCTTTCACAAGCCTATTTAGAATTGCACCGGAACTTGTGGTGATGGAGGAACACATTGCATCGAGTTTGAGAAGAGGTTGAGGACCAGGCTTCTTCTGAAGGTGGTTGGGTCTATGATTTGGGATTATGGTCACCTAGTGAAGGTGGGGGCTCACATAGAGACCGTGATTCAGACAGAGGAGGAGTGGATGAGGAGCTCTAGATAAATGAACCCAGATGTTTAGGGGGATGCAAGGGACAACAAACGGCAAAGGGGTTCCACCCCATAGTAGTCACAGGCTACATAGTTTAGATCCACCTTTCCCGTGCCAAGCTCTGATTCGGGAAAAGGTAACTAGAATTGTTTCATTTTCTTCAAGTGTGGTTAGTTAGGCCACAAATCTTTAGTTTTCCCACAGAGAGGCGGAGCGCTATAGTCTACACCGTCATTGACTTGTTCTCAAGGTCAGGGCCCAGGAAGAGGGTAGCCTCCTACCTGATATTAGTGTAAGCCGGGCACTTGAGGAGGTTTTGCCTTCAATTAGGTGGGCATATCTGGCCCATCTTGTTTGAGGCAGACACAAATCCATCAGCCAATGCTGTCAACACAGGCCTTGAGGGGCAATCAAGGAGCCTCTTTGGCTTAATCTATGTACTAAACTTATGCTCCAGGGAGTGAGCAGGTGGATCAGAGGCCTTTAGGGTGCGTGTATGCTGTTACCATGTCGAATAAGTTGCCAACACCTTCACACAGAGAGGTAACTTTTTGTTGTTCAACTCTGTTGCCAATGTGTTGATTTATACTAGTACATCTCATTCTTTCATTTAATCTACATTCGCATCAATTTTTGGGTTAGAAATGGCTTGGTTAGCATTTTCGCTTAAGGTAGAGTCACCAGTTAAGGGAAAGGTTGTCTTGGATCGAATGTCGCTTGTGAGATATAGGTTGTCGGTCTCTTACTTCCTATTGATTTCATTTTATTAGACATATCGGGCTTCGATGTCATCCTAGGCATAGATTGGTTGTTTTCATATCGGGCCATCATAGATTGTTACCATATAAGTGTTACCATGTACACCTCGAGTGGTGATTGCTTTTATTTTTTAGGAGATTGAGCTGATAGGTTTTTTTTTGCCATTGCATGGCTTGCATGGTCGGGGTGAACTTAATTTTCTCCTTGCAACCTTCTTGGGTAATGAAGTGATGTGGTCCGAGGTGATTTGCTGAGGGTAGTTTGTGAATACCCAAATGTTTTTCCCGAAGATCTTACTAGTTTGCCACCCCACCGAGAGATTGAATTCTCTATTGACTTAGTACTCGGAACGATACCAATTTCCATGGCACTATATAGATTTGCACCCGCTGATTTGCACGAGCTAAAGATCCAACTCTGAGAGCTTTTAGATAAGGGCTTCATCTGCCCTAGTACCTTACCCTAGGGAGCATCCGCTACCTTTGCAAACAAGAAAGATAGGACATTGCAACTATGCATCGATTATTGGAAGTTGAACAAGGTAATCATAAGAACAAGTACCCATTACCATGAATAGATGATCTGCTTGGCTAGTTAAAGGGTCGCGTTGTTTATCAAAGATTGATTTGAGATCAAGTATCACTAGTTGAGGGTAAAGGAGGAGGATATTCGTAAAATGGCATTCTGCATACGGTATGGCCATTACAAGTTCTTAATAATGCTTTTAGGGTAATTAATGCACCAAATTTTGTTTATGGATTTGATGAATCGAAATAATCATGAGTTCTTAGATTGATTTGTGGTTATCTTCGCTGACTACATCTTAGTCTACTCACCTCCAAGGAGGAACACGAGGAACACTTACAGATTGTACTTATGCTATTTATAGCATAATGTTTGCATGCTAAGTTCGAGAATTGTGAGTTTTGCTAAAAAGTTAAATTCTTAGGCCATGTGGTGTCCAAGAATGGGGTGATTGTAGATTTGTCTAAGATAGACGCAAAGACAAGATTCGAACAACATAAGAATGCCTTTGAGATCTAGAGTTTCAGGCTTAATGGGTATTACTAACGCTTTGTAAATGATTTCTCTAGATTGGCTTCATCGTTAACCAAATAAATAAGAAAGGAAATTAAATTTAAAGTGAGTAAGGCTTGAAAAAGTCTTTTCAGAGCTTAAGGATAGACTCACCACCGCTGCTTTTGATTATTTTGAGAGAGGTTTGGGTTACTCGCTTTATTGTGATGCATCTCGAAGGCTTGGGTTATGTATTGATGGAACAAGGATGAGTAGTGTGTAGGTCACTTATAGTTGAAAACATATGAGAGAAACTATCCCGGCCACGCACTTAAAGCTAGCGGTGGTGATTTTTGCCTTAAAAACTGGAGGCATTACCTATATGGGGAGAGATTTGAAGTGTTTTCCAATCACAAGAGTTTGAAATATATATTCTTATAGAAAACTTCAATTTGAGGTAGGGATGTGGATGGAGTTTATAGAGGATTATGATTTCAAGTTACAGATGATCCAGGAAGGCAAATGTGGTGGCCGACGATTGAGTAGGAAATATGTAAGCAGTAGCTAGTGTCGCCATCTGGGAATGAGAGATGTTGGGTGTAGTAGGCTAGTTTGACATGCTTCATGGTGAGTCCGGTGGGTCAGCCGCTTTCTTCACTGGAGGTGTACAACCTACTCTAGATAGTCCAGTTATAGAAGAACAACACAATGATCACGATGTGGAATCTATCCAAGGGAAGATATCCAATGGGAAGGTAGAGAAGGGCTTAAGTGTTTATCTTGATTCGAGTGTGAGGTATCTAGACCATCTTTTTGTGCCAGAATCTTGTAGAGAGGATGTACTCCGGGAGTTTCACATTCTCGCCTTGCGGTACACCTGGGAGGCACTGTAACACTCTAGAAATTTTTTCTTTCTTTTCTCATTGATTAAGCAACGGATTGTTCTCTCAAGCAATCTTTTGAGGTATCCAATACTTTTGTTTGCAAGCCTGAGATGCTAAGAGTTGGTTGTGTTCACTCAAGCGCAAGTGTGATCGCTCGAGCGATCTATTCGGGATCAACATGTGTAAACCCACTTTTTGTTCCTTTTCTCTCATTTTTTTTCTTCTCTCTCTCTCCCTCTTCATGTTCTAAAAACTCTAGCTACAAAACCTTTGATTTCACCTCATTACACCAAGGATCTACCTTAGATCATGCAAGATTAGTGAATGAGGAGTGAAGATCATTTTTTGACCGATTAGATTGCAAATTCATTAGAGTTCTTGCTTGGATCTTCATTGTTTGCTCACCTTCTTGAGGTAGGGAGTTCTCTTAACTCTAATCATTTATGAATTCGTTCGATTATGTTGTATTATGGGAAATATGGATTGATTTGAGTTTGAAATCTTTGATTAAAAGATGTTTATATTCAAAAATTGGGTTTTTCACTCAAACTTTTGAAATATTTAGAATGTTTTAAGATATTGATGGATAATATTTTATGATTGGTGGATTTGATGATGAAATGAAGAAAACCCCCAATTTTTTTGAAACCCTAGATTTTAGATCTTGTTTTTAAATTAGGGGTTTGAATTAAAATTGTACTTTATGTGGAAATTTCAATTAATCTTCTTGAGTATCCGTATGTGGAATGGGATTGGTGTCATGATGATGTTAATGAAGGATTTAAGGAAGTTGGTTTGGGTGGAATTTCCAGCAATGTTGAAAGGTTCAATGTATGAATTAGTATATAATTAAAATTGATGGCGGGGATGACACGGGGACATGGAAATATATAAATATTTTATATCATATTCATTGGATTGATTTTGTGTGTGATTGAATTAGACTTCAGCTAAGATACAATATTATGAACTCTTGCATTGCATTGTATCCACAGAGTATTGGATTAAGGGTTGGGTTGTGTAATTGGGTGTGTGTAAACTTAGAACGTGTTCTGTGTGTTGAGGTGCCCAAATGCCCTTCCATGCTCGGAGGTTGGAGAATGTGGGAATGCCATTGGTATATGGTTAAGGTGCCCAATTGCCCTTCCTTGCTTAGCGCCAGTAAATATGGGGGATATGGTTGAATAAATGTGTTGGGTGTACAATTACCCCTCCGTGCTCGGTGGGTCGATAAATGTGGAGGTTTTTTTTTTTTTTTTTTAAAAAAAAAATGTAACGGGTGTCCAATTACCCCTCTGTACTTGATGGCCGGTAAATGTGGAGGTGTTTTAAGGAATGTAGAAGGTACCCAATTACCCTTATGTGCTTGGTGGTTGGTAAATGTGGGGGGTATTATGAGATGTGTTTTGGGATTTCACAAAAATAGAAAAAGAAATGTTTTCAAGAAGAAGTAAGGTCCAAGTGTGGAGTCCATCGTGAGTTTAATGTTTACATTGGGCATTGAATGTCAAACAAAGTTACAAGAGTTGTACATTATGAGGTGTTGCATGGATGTAGCCAATATGAACATATATATATAGTGTGTTGGGTTTATTTTCCTGCTGGGTGTCATTGCTTACTCCTCTTTTATGGGCTGGATATTCCCAAATTCCAGGTGATCAAGGTGTGACTGCTCGCTGAGAAGTATATGGAGTTCTAGATGGAAGCTCTTTTGATGTTTCATGTTTTAGCTACGAGCTTACCTGTCGAGATAGAATTTTATTTTCTTTGTGATCAAGGCCCTTAACCTTGAAATGTGTAAGCCTCTAGGGAAATTTGATTATATACATATATATATATATATAGCTTTTGGTACTATAATTTGTTGTAATGTACGAGATCACTAATTTGCGAGAAATAGATGGATTTTTTATTTATAATTTGTTATCTTTATTTATTTGGAATTTATTAAGGTTATGGAATTAAATGATAATAAGGGATTGGTAACTAGTAAAATGATGTTAATTTTCGGGGCGTGACAATTTGGTATCAGAGCTCATCAGGTTTGAATACCTTGGGCTTGTGGGAAGTGATGTTTGTTACAATGGGTTACTAGGCTAGAATGGGACGTTTACGTGCTTGGTATGACTTGTGTGTACTTATGTGATTATATGGGTATGAGATTAAACTCTTGAGATAAAGTTTGGGCCTATGAATTCTTAAGAGTCTTGTTAGGAAGGCACCGATCAATGCCATTCTAAATTGAATTCTTTCAACGCTAGGGGAAAATTGGTATCATAGAAGGATAAATGTATATGTGCTTTATGTAAATATGTGTGTATGTGGTTTGTCATTGTGAGAATTGTTGTGTGTAGACATGTGTATACATTTCGGGTAGAGTGTGGGGCTTCGTTCGGGTTAATTTGTGAGCTAAGTTTATTCTTATTATTATATAGGATGTCTAGACATAGTGATAGATGCCGTGGTAGACCTCGTCGTGGTGGTTGGGGTGTTTCTCTTCTGGGGGAGGGAGAAGGCCAAACTAGCATGGCCGAATAAGAGGTGTATGGTGTTATAGGCTTGTTGTCTCAGGAGTTAGGGGGTGCACTTCGAGAATCTATGAACACTTTGAGGGCTAAGGAAGTGGCATGGGCCGCCGTGGGAGAGACTAGGGCCTCTTCCTTGGCTAAGGAGTTCATTAAATCTAAACCTATGGAGTTTTATGGTAGTGCTAACCCACTTCTAGCGGATAAGTCACTTGAATAAACAATGAAGATGTTTGAGGTGTTTTACATAGCAGATAATGAGCTTCGGGTCACGTTGGGGGCTTTTCAATTGAAAGGGGACGTAGTTCAATGGTGGAAATATGCCAAAGATCGTATAGTGTATATGGGAGGCATTCACTTACGCCTTTCAAGAGAAGTGTCTTCACCCACGTACCAGAGAGAGTTTGAAGAAACACCTTAAAGACCTTAGACACCTTGACACAACTATAGCAGAGTTTGAGGCAAATTTTACTAGCTTGTCTAAGTTTGCACCGGAGTTAGTGGTGACCGAGGAGCGTCGTTGTTTGGAATTTGATAAGAGATTTAGGTGGGAAATTAAGATGAAGGTGGTTGGTAGTATGATCCGCACTATGATAGACTCAGAGAAGCAACAACACATGTAGAAATCACCTTGAAAGGGGAAAGAAACAGAGGGGTAAGAGGCAAGGAGACACGAGTCATAGAGTGACTCGAGACGCCCAAGAAGTTTAGGGGTAGCATTAGCATGCCTTCACAATTGTAGCAGATCGAGCCTCGTGGTTTGGTAATGGGGATAAGTTTAGAGAGTACCAGTCAGAAAAAGACAACTTGTTTTTGATGTGGTTAGTAGGGTCACGAAACTTAAGCTTACCCTAGAAAAAGGGAAGGAAAAATTCTCAGAGCTAGTCTCTAGGTAGTGGTTGGGCATCCGCCTATTATTAGTGCACTATCCACATGAAGAGACTTTGCCCGCAGCTGGTAGGAGTCCCTAGTGTTTTAGGATCCCAAAGAATACATGACCTTCGCCAGATTCGCATCAAGAACAACTCCACCAAACTAGTTACAAGATAGGAGACTACACGCTTGTTTTAAGTGCAAATCAATAGCAGCGCCCGCCTCGCACTAGGTGAGACTGCTTAAGTAGTTTGAACAAGGACAAGGAGGTTATAAGGAGTAGCATGATGTTTTGTTGTTTTAGTATTGTAATGCTATGCTAATATTAGTGAAACAATGTAATTACAAATGTTGTGCATGTATAATTAAGTACGTGTTTTTCCAAGGAAATTGGATTGTAATGAATTGCAGATTTTTTATGTTTTGATGAATTCTTGTTAGAATGGGTAATCTTAGTACTGCGCGAAGATGCTATTATCTCATAAAGTTATTTTACGCTAAGTATGTATGGTTAGGAGTAGTGTAACCAATAGAGTTGTAGAGTGGGAGAGAGTTATTGATGTAATGCTACGGGGAATTCTTTAAGAACATTGTGAGAATTATGTTGCTTAAGGAAGAAAGTAGGGTCAAGCTTGTGGTCTTATGTGTTAAATGCATGGTTGGTCAAGTTTTTGTTAAGTCTATTGATTCCTTGATGGTGGAAGGAGAAGTTTGAATTACCATACGTATGTAGTGTAAAGTTGGAGTGTTAATCACACTTTTCATGAATGTTGGCTTCATTGACCTTGTGTGAAATCCCTAGTGATGGGACAATTTTTTGAAGTTAGGGTGTTTGTATGTGATGATATGAGGGGTGAGTGGTGTGCCTTAACCTATAGAAGTCTAATTTGACTCAAGAGTGATGAAAGGATGTGTGGCCATATAGGCACATGGGTGGTGGTCTATTTGGAAACATGAGTGGTATGGTTTGGTCCTGGGAATCTGTATAAGTTCGAGGAATGTGCAATGGTGTGTGGAACTCCTTATAGAGTGAATAATGTTGGGTAACACATTGACATTAGTGCTACGGTATGATTTTGTCATGCGTTGGTTAGCCTGGGTTGATATCTAATTTGTTTGACAAGAAGTCACCTTGAGAATAGTTAGGCTTAAGTAAGAGGGTTGTAAAGTGTGGGTGCTCTTAGTGAGGTTTAGCACGATGGAGTCTTGTGTATGTGGTTGTGAAACCGTGTAAAACTTGTCTTCGGTTAACAGTAACTCGTGAGGTTAGAGTAATGTGTTGTAGACTCATTGTCTTGTCGTGCGTAATGCCTCGTAAAAAAAAAAAAAGAAAAAAAAGTTATAGTCATGTGTATGGCTAAAAGAAATTGCATAATTGTGAATTTTCTTGTACTTTACTTGTGTTGGTAGCATGCTTGTTGTTCCTATTAATTATTATTATAAAAATGTTGAGTATATGTTGTTGTTGTATCACTGTAAGAGTGATGGGTGTTGTTGGGTAACAGTAGAGATTCATCGAATGTTATGTGGAAAAGGAAATGGAAATGAAATTTTTTTTTTTTCTTATTGTGGTTGGTGTGAGTATGAGTACCTTTTGACAAATATTTTAAATACAAGGGATTGACTTTCAAATAATTGAGAAAAAGAGAAAACTTTCTTTTAATAAAGAATTATGTTGTTAATTGTTTTACTTGTAATGAAGGGGTTGGGTAGCAACTTTGTTTGAATCGTTAGTCATAGGTTTGTGTGGTTGGTTAGAGTATTTTGGGATGGTTGGGGCTTGTTATGCCAAAGTGTTGTTTTGGCCATGTTTTACTATAAGTCATCTTCTTTGGTGAGAATTGACGAAAGGTTCTGTTGTGAGGGCTTTCTTCCGTATTCGAGTGTTGAACACTCGATGGTGTTGTGCATATTGTTGGTGGTTGAAGCATGGTGAACGTTCTTGGGATGCGAGTTATTGTTGTTGTTGTTGTGAGTCTTTGGTGCCCCGAGATGCTGGATCGAATCCAGGACTTACTCCAAGTCCGGATCTAATTTGAGTTTGTAGTTATCTATCTCATGGTGGTTGAGTTATCTTTGTGGTTAGCTCTTTCTTTAATTTAGGGATGAAATTTCTAAGATGGGAGATTGTAACACCGGATTTTTTTTTTTCTTTTCTTCGCTGAGCGGCGGATTGGTCGCTCAAGCAATTTCGAGGCATCCCAAGATTTTTTTGCGTGTTTGAGATATCGAGAGTTAGTTGTGCTTGCTCGAAAGTGCAAGAGTGGTCGCTGAGCAATTAATGGGATCAAGATATATAAAAACCATCACAACAAAATTGACTTTTTACGACCACATCAACTACATACAATAAATGCATGTCAGAAGTTTCTCACTTTTACAACTTGTTTTTTTGCACATCGTAAATACTCTTCCAACCACGGCGCGTCTATCAGGTAGGCCGTGAATAGTAGTAATAATGATTTTTTATCACTTGCAATGTTTGTCATAAATAATAAAACTTTCTATGACATGCATATGGCATGCCATTACATCAACTATACACGAGACACATACGCTAGCCAGGAAAAGTATTGTACTTTTCTTTTTGTCGCGACAAAAAAGCCAAATTGTTAAAATGTTACACTTTACAACGCAGTATCTAAGTCGTTAATAATAAGACCAAAAAAAATAAGCAAAACCAAATATAAATTTCATTTCACAAAAAAAGCGCAAAATAAATCCTCTTATACTTACATTTCCTCCCCAAAAAAAAAAAATAAAAAATAAAAAAACTCTTTGCCTCTAATTGGATTTAATTTACAAAGGAACGAGAGAGGGAAGGGTCAATTTAGGGCTTATCTTTATCTTCGACAGTATTTGAAATCAGAAGTTATCCTTCTTCTTCATGGTGTTCTTCCTATAGGGAGTCTTGGAAAGAACGATAGAGAGTGTATTTCACCGACCGTAAGTTGGTCATCTTCATCTTCATCTTCATCTTCATCTTGAACTTTGGTTTTGGTTTTTTTCCCTCATATTTGTGTAGAGATTCATAGATTGCTTTTCCTCCCTTACCTTATTTTATATGGTACCATTTAATTTTGATTTTTTTCTCAATATTCTCAAAGTTTGTAATTAAGGATTTCGAATATGAGTTCTATTATTTTAACTGATTCAAACAATGAAGGTATAAAAAATTTTCTGACCTCTAAAAGTTCTCTCACCATTTCTGGCCACAAAGAAACGGTTGTATTTTCTTGTATCTACGCTAAGCTCAATTGCGAGACCACAAAATTTAATGAAGACAGTGTCTCTATTGACCGTCATTTAACTTCTAGTTTAAAACCTCAGATCTAGTTGATCAAGTTACCGCCTCAAGATTTCAAAATTAGACTACTGGATCGAGGACTATGATCAGGCCGCTTCCAATTACATAATTTTTGAATTTACCATTTATGTCCTCATCAATCATCTCTACTACGCATCATCAGTCAACTCTCTCTCTCTATACATTGGTCCCCAATTCATTTAACTTGTGCACTGTCATAGGCTATGTTAGATGGGTTTTTGGCTATCATTATACACATACTGGAGAAAATTTGCTGCCTTTTTTGGATTGTTCTTTCCTGTTCTTCCTTTCTTTTTTTCTTTTTCTTTCCTTTTTTGCATTGTATCTCAAGGAATTTTGGTTCTTAAGTACTTCAATTATTTCAAGGAGCAAATGTATTTTCCTTAGTTATGGTTCGTTAGTTTGTTTCACTCTTTTGACTTACCCTTCTTTAACTAAAGCAGATTTATTGTTATTTATGGATTAAGTTGGGATAATACTTTAGATTTTTTTTTTCTTTAGCAAAAGGTATAAAGAGAAAAGGAAGAAGTGGTAGAGCCAGAGGTTGATCCTGAACGAGATCAGCGGATGGTTTTTGCTTATCAGGTATTTAAATTGCTACATAATTGCTTTTGTGTTGCTTTGCTTAGGTTGTTACTTGCACTTTGCTGACTTATATATTTTTTTCTACAATTTTGATAGATATCTTTGAAGGCAGATGAAAGAGATGTGCATGATTTCTTCTCAAGGACCGGAAAGGTTAATACTTGTTCTTTGTTTATCCTTGTATGGCTTGTGATTTGATTAAGTATGCTATCATATTAAGTATGCGATTCAGCGAGGACCGAAAAGGTTAATACAAGTCATTCTATGTTCACTTTTTATATTTCATCTATAATAGATTAGAAGTTGTAAGGCATGAGAAGGTTGCCTCTGATTCATTTAGGCACCGCCATATGAACTTTTTTTTGTCAGATCAATTACATTTTGTTTCTTGGGCAAACCTAAATAAAATCCAAAATTTGGGAATTTTTTAACTCTATTTTTATACAAGAAATAGGAACTTGCCATATTTTATTTAAAAAAGTTCAAAGGGTGCTAAATGAAATTGTATTACTTAGTCTTTACTGTGTTTGAACTTTGAAGGTTTATAATTTAATTTTATATAGGTAAATGAAGCTGGCCAAAATGAATCAACTTTCACATTGATTTTACTTTTTATTATCTTTAGCGTACAATTTATAAGATTTTGGCAGGCAATCAAAACCATCTATTGAAGACCCACTTACTTTGTGCATGCTTGCCTTTGTAAGTTTCAGCTTGGGCTTCTTCGAGAAGCGATAATGTAATATGTGATGGTATATTACGTTTGATGGTGAACTAATTATTTGTGTTGAGTATTTCTAATACCATTAAATTACAGTTCCAGGTCTCGGATGTACGCCTTTATAATGGATCGCAATTCAAATGCGTTCCAAGAGAGTTGGGTAAATTCAATTTTTCCTGCCATAGCAAAAAAATTATCTCAATTTAATTTTTTTATTATGCTATAACTATTTTAATTCTATCATGGGTGGAGGTTTGTCATCTTGTAATGAGGTCAGAGATAGAAGACTACACTTTCTTTTAACAACTAAGACTATTATCAACAAGTGAAGATGACAGAGCAAAAGGCACACTAATCATATTGAAAAAGTATAGATGCTAAATTGACAAGTAATTATGGACTAACAAAATTGCAAGAAGGCCAAGTCCAATGCTTTGTAAGATAGATGATGACCCCCGCCTTTCTTTTCACTCCTCCACCATACAATGTATACTTGCCAATTTTTATTAATTTTTTTTTGTTTTGGAGATGGGCTTCATGAAATTGCATTGGTTAAAATTTGGTTTTGGTAATGGAGAAATGTTTTAAACATTGCGTAGCTATTAATGTATTTGTATTATTTTAGTGATTTTAAAATGTTGAGGGTGAATATTGTGGAAAAAAATTGAAGTACATTTTTTTTTTTTTTTTGGTGAAGGATGGTATTTGCTTTGATGTCTCACATTTCATTTGTTAGTGGAAGTTGTTTACTTTCCCTAGTGCTTCCACGCATTAATAGATATTTGATCAATAGCAATTAGAGAGTGTCTGATTGTAGGATTCGAGTTCATTAAATTTTATACTGCTGGCATATTTTGTAAAGTCATAATGGTCTGTTCGATTTATTGCTTGTTGTATCCTCTGCAGTTAGTGGGTTTGATGGTGTGGTTAATAATATATTCCCCACCCACCCCCAAAAAAGGAAAAAAATATGTTTGGATTGGGCAGTAAAATTTGTTAATCTTATTATTGTATTCACTTTCTCATCTAATCAATGTCCATTTCCTTTCTTAGTACCATCTAGATGCTAATGCAGCTTCTTGGCAGTTATATTGAATTTTTTGATGCAATGCCAGTCCCTATGGCAATCGCACTCTCTGGCCAGCCTCTTCTTGGTCACCAATAATGGTTAAACCATCGGTCTTAAAAAATCTGGTTCAATCTACTACAGCATAGTCGTTGTAGATGGGCTCATAGGCCCCTATTTGGGGGTTGCTAGAAGAGTATGTTCCTTTCTATTGAGGTAAGAAACATCTGCTATTCCTTTCTTATACTTTTTTTTATGCACGGCTGGGTTGCTGCAACATTTTGTTCTTGTTGCCCAGGTGAAGAAACCACACTGGTTGTCCTATCCATGTGCTGCCACTGTCCATGTTTTCGATCATAAGGTTAATTTGGGAAACCTAGGAAGTGATAAGTCATATAGTGCATCTAATCTTAATCGTTCTATTTTATCACCCACCTCATCTCTCTCTTTTATAAAAGGTAAGATTCCTTTCTTAAATCAATGGTAATCGTGCCATTTTCTCCCCTTTTACTTTAAAGCACATTGCAACTCTTCTGCAATTACCGAAGACATTGAAATTGCTTATGATTAAGCATGTTTCATTTTTGTTGTTGACATTTGAAAATTTTCTAGTCAATCAGAGAAATTGCTATCATTAAAATGATGGAGAGAAATTGGATCAATACTATTAAATGAAATTGTGAAAAGAATATTTTATGTGCATCAAGCAATGTAAGAGATTCACATGCAGTGCTCTGAATAAGGAAAAATACAAACTTAAATGGCATGAACACGATGAACTTGTTTCTTTTTTGAAGAAGCCTAATTTTCTTTTCTTTCTTTCTTCCTTGAAAAAAAAAAAAAAAAAAAAAAAAAAAAACCTAAAACTTGCAAAAAGATGAAAGTATTACACAATAGCACAACACTTCACTCTCTTAGTTAACTTTTCACTTCCATTTCTTGAACATGCAGGAAAAGAATTACAAGTTAACTCTTTAATGAGGTCAATGAAGTTACACAGGAAGTCATTTCGGGGAAAGCTCATTGGTGGACTAAGAATACACCAAATGATTAGTTCCTTATGATGGTTGCTTTTGCATTCCACAAATATATATACTAACAATTTTCTGCTCTTGAGCAATGTTTCCTTTGTTGTTGACAATTCATCATTCCATTTGTGTTTCTTGTACTCATTCTCGCAGATTGTGAGACTTCCAAGTCAAATAGCCAGGTTTTCTAAAGTCGGCGTTGAGCTGAGCCTCTTCTTTGTTCCTTAGGCTGCCCCTCGAGGGGATAATTGTGATGACCCCAATCTTCGAACTATTATATTATATTGTTTCAATAAGCTCAATTGTATGATTGTGTGTTTAATTGTGTGATTGCATGCTTACTTTTGTAGTTGTCTGTCATTACATGGAATATATGTTCGCTTAACGACTTAGAATCAGAAATTGAAAGCCCGAACGACTTAAGAAGCCAAAATTGACTAGCATAATAGGCTAATTAGAGTATTTAACATTTTATGGAAATTTTCATTAAAATTTGATTCGGATCAAAATAATTAGAATGAATTAAATGAACTTAGTTAGAATTGAGCCTAATTAATTAAATTTAATCAACCTTGATTAGGCTAAGTTAATTACATCATATATAAGCCAACTCCTGACTTGAACTCATAGCATATACAAACATATGAGCTGAGATTTTGAGAGAGAGTGAAGGTGATTTCAACAATTCTAGAAAGAAGGAGAATTTGAAGGAAATTGTAAAGGACTTGGAGGATTCAGCTAGAATACACTTGAATTCACACATTAGGTATGTAATTCATCCTAAATTCTTGGAATTAAATCATGTAGAAACTAAGCTCGTGGAGTTATAGGATCATTTGTTTGAATTTGAGTAGGTTGAGCATGAATTACCATGAATATGACTTAATTTGAGTTGAATTATGCACATG
>JANUSC010000672.1:50000-58171 GCA_025200525.1 Camellia lanceoleosa | reverse complement strand
TTTTAATCAAATCTCGAAAGAGTATTAATAATTTGTCCTTATATTTTTATATTATTATAAATAAAATTGTAAAGTTTTTATTAGGTTTTAAAATATTTTTCTTACTATAATTATTGATAGATGTGGACAGACAGAGAGGGAAAGAGAGAGAGAGAGAGAGAGAGAGAGGGGGGTTTAAACGGAGGGGCATCAACAAGGGGTGGTATGACTGGGTGAGGTATAAAAGCCGAGAATCCCTCACCCTCACCCTCCTCTTTCTCTTTATATTGTTTACAAAGAGTCTCTTCTTTTTGGGATTTAGAGAAATCACTCAATTCAATGTCTCATTTCTCCTTCTCTCTATCCTTTCATTTAAGTGGGATGCTGCTGACCATCTACTCTGGTTTTCAAATTTCAACTTAAAGTCTCTCTCTCTCTCTCTCTCTCTCTCTCTTTCTCTCTGTTTTTCTTGTTGGGTGTTCTTGTGATTGTCTAAGCTCTCTTGGCCAAGATGGGTGGTGATAAGGCAATCAGTCTCGAAGAGATCAAAAACGAGACTGTTGATCTGGTAATTTCTACTCTCCTTAATCATCTTCTCTCTCTCTGTCTCTCTCTCTCTCCTTTTTTTTTTTTTTTTTTTTTTGTAGCGCTTCATTTGTATGGAACCTCTGATTTGATTTCTCTTGTCATTTTCCCGGAAAATGTAACTCTGAGAAATCAGATCTATGAGGAGTATTATATTATATATTGTCATGAGTTTAAAGGTCACTTTTTCTTTTTGTATCTCTCCTCTCTGCTCTCTGTCCTTTCGATTTTTCCTTTGTTTGACCTGTTTGTCGGTGTGTTTGTTCAGAAGTTATGATTGTTGAGAAATTTATCTTTGTTTTCATTTTCTGGATGATGGGTATCAAAACTTTTTTCATTCTATACACACATCTATACTTTTATGTATATATATATATATATATTTGTGGAGTAAGTTCAGATGTAAACATAATAGCCTTAACCACTTGGGGTTGAAAAAGGTCATATAGAATATTGTGATCATCACTATTTCAGTTGGCGTGGATTACAAAACTCTTTTCATCCGTGTTTTCATTTATTTTTTCAACTAATTTCAGCTTACATGATTTTAATTTCTTAAATTTAATTTTTTTAAAAATGAGTTTTTTTTTTGTTTTTAATTTTGAGTGAATATTTTTAAATTTTAAGAAATATTTTTACTTTTTTAAATATTTTTTACTTAGATGTATTTAAATAGTAAAATAGTTATGAGAAATATTTAAAAAAATTAATAAATACATAAAAATATGAAAATGTACTAAATTTTTTTATTTTATTTGTATTTTTGATATTTAGTGAATTTTTTAAAGATTTTTTTGGATAAATATTATATTTTTTAAGTGTATTTATGTTATGTGTGTCTAAAAATTTTAAAAAATTATTTGAAATATTAAAAAATTCATTGAAAAAAAAAATACAAAAAATAAAAAAATAAAAAATTTAAAAAAAAAATTCTGAAACTGAACTAAACAAAGTGAATAATAGTTGATTCTCTCATCATTTCTATCCTGACTCTTTCTCTCTCTTATATAATGTTTTTTTTAAAGTCTTCTTTCAAAAAAAAAATCATAACAAAATGATAATGACCTTTGATCACTTTTTTCGAAAACTCTCTCCCTCTCTCTCATATACATATATATATATATATATCATAAAATTGTATTGTTATGATTCACATATCTTTTTTCCTTTTTTTTTTTTTATAAATTTTTGTTTAGCACATAAAAAACGTAAGCCCACTGTTTTCTATGGTAATAATGGCTGGAAAATTATAGAATAATTTCAGCGTAGCACGGGTTCGTATTTTTAATTAATCATTATTTATCATATTTCTTTATATTTTTAATCATGTAATCAATCATTATTTATTATGTTTCTTTCTATTTTTAATTATGTAACATAATATTTTACTTAGTTATTTTTTCAGCAGTAATCATAATAAATAAAAAAAAATCATATCATAAAATATTATGTGAATGCTCAGAAGCTCCTCAATAAACACCTCATAATGGCTATGCTTCAACCATGTTGACCGTATCCTATGAAAATGGAAAATCAGAAATTTATTCTATTTTAATTTTTAATTTTTTTTTGTCTATTTTGGGTTTTAGATCACAAAAAGGAGAGTTTTGGCAAACATCTTTACAGATTATGTGCATAAGCAACCATTATTCCAGATCTATATACGTGTATATTTGGCTTCATTGGGAAATTAGGTAAAATATTATTTTTAATCTATTTTGAATCATATTTTATTTTTTTTTAAATTTTTTATTAAAATGTTAATTTTAATTATCTTTTCAAAATACCCTTTGATATATTTCTATTTTGGTAATGCTAAATGCATTATTATTGATCATACTCATTAATCATTACAAATTCAAAAATTTCTTAAGTATATAAATTATCATGTTTTACTAGTTAGTACATCAATTAGTACATATATATCATTATTCATTTCTATTTAGATACTAATTTTGAATGCAATTAATAATATTACTAATGCATTGTTGTATTATAGAATTGTTTAAAATTTAGGGCTAATTTAGTTATAACCTAAATAAGTCAAAAGTTAAAAGTCACTATCTTATTTAGTCGCATCTCATCTTATTTTAAATGCATTATTATCCAGCTCTGTGCGTAAATCAAACTTAGGCGAACTGCATAAATAAGTGAAAAAGTGTGCACTTTTTTAAGACATCTCAAACCAACCCTTAATATTCAAATCTAATTAATATTTGAATACCCATTAGATTAAATTAGCCCTCTTAAGGGTGTGAACTTTATTGTACTTAATAATTGTTAGAGATTACTTATAAGAAGTATGAGATCTGCATGAATATCAAAATGATAATTGCTAAAACAGTTCTTACTA
Organism: Camellia lanceoleosa; assembly: GCA_025200525.1. Classification (NCBI taxonomy): domain Eukaryota; kingdom Viridiplantae; phylum Streptophyta; class Magnoliopsida; order Ericales; family Theaceae; genus Camellia; species Camellia lanceoleosa. The sequence goes on along the minus strand of JANUSC010000672.1, from coordinate 55,254 downwards.
ACCCAGCTGTATGGTAGTTTTTAAAAAGTTGATAAAAAGTTGATTTTTGTTTTTTGATTTTTTATGGTTTTTGTGATTTGAGAGAACTAGTAAAAACTAAAGTTAGGCTGTGTTTGGTTGTGATTTTAAATCACAATTCTCATCTTAATTCAAGCATTGCGTTTGGTTGTGATTCTCAAATGCTGAGAACTCTGCAAGAACATCTGTGTTATCAGATGCATTATTTCCTTTTTTTGAAATTTATGCCTGGAGATGTCACGGATGTCCTCTAAATTCCGAATTTTTTTTTTTTTTTTTTTTTTTTTGAATTGGTTTACATAATCAGGAAAAAATATTTTTGAATTTTATGTGCTTTAAAAATAATTTTTGAGTTGTATATTTAGTTATGAGTTTGTAAATTTTTTGTATCAAAATGTCAATTATCACGTATTAATTACTCCTCAAATCAAGCATCTTTTTCAAAAACTATTTTTCCAAAATTCTTTTACGAATAAATTTTTACTCAAATTATAATTCTAGCACTTTACGAGCTTAAAATCTGACTTCATCTCTCGAAATCACGTTTACAAAATACAACCAAGCGCAGGTTTAATTTTTACAAGTTTCAAATTGTCTCTGTTAGTTATAAAAGCATTTTAAAAATATATAAAAAGTACTGAAATGTTTTGACGAATTTTTTATGAATAAAAAGTAAAAAACATCAATATTAGCCTATATCTCTTTTGCGGGTCGGCAAGATTCTAAAAATTTGGTACTTTTCGTGGTACCTTAGCTTTCTGGTGTTCAGACAAAAAAATGCAGGTTTTTGATGGGTTTAAAATATATGATTATTTCCTTTTCTATTAGGTCATTTCGTTTCTTTCTTGTGAAGGTCTGATTAACCAGTGTTCTGAACCAAAAAATATTTTTTTTTATTAATTTAATATATTTTTATTTAAATTAATATATTTTTTTAATAATTGTATATATTTTAAAGATATTTTATATATACTTTTTAATATTAAATACATATAAAGCACTTAGATCATCTCTAATGGTTATTCAAATTAAAATTTGATGAAATTTAGAACTTTTTGCGCTCTAATTGTTTCATCAAATAAATATTAAATTGAAAATTTTACTTTTTTATCGTCAAACTAAGGATCAATGAGCTTTTCATTAAATTACTATTATTCATTATTTATTGTGTGTTGTTGGGCGTCCTCCCCATCCCCTCTGAATGACCATCTTAAAAGATAAAATTTGTAAAAATTATATTGGAATCAATCTCCTCAGGGAAAAAAAAAAAATTCTGTTTTGTGCGTCCGTGAGTGTTTTTTGATGAATTTTAAAATTTTAGATTAAAAACACTTAATATTAAAAAGAAAATTTTTGTAAATTTTACTCAAATTTAATAAAAAAATTGATTTAGCATCAAGAATCTTTCTTCCTCTCTTTTATCAGCAATCTTTATAGGCATATACAAAAATGAAATTTCTAAGAGCTCCTAATGAGTTAGCAATGTCGAAAAAAAAAATTCAAAATAAACATCACATCAAACTGAATGCGCTTGGCTGACCCCGGTATCGTTGGTCGTGGTTTAAATTCTTATTTTAGAAGCTATAAAGCGTTTTTACATAAGCGTTTGACTTTTTTTAATTAACTACTCTGACTGCAATTGCCAGAGCCATAACTTCGACTATGACTTTTTTTAATAGTGAGTAAAAAATTATTTTTAATTTTTAATCTATTTTTAAATCATATTATTTTTTTTATATAACTTTTTTAAAAAAATTTAAAAATTAAAAAATTAACTTTTAATTAACTGCACAAAAGAAACCTATATGTAGATTCGTTTGAAAAATGAATTAATTTTTTTAACTTTTTAATTATTTTAATTTAAAATTAAAAAGTCTTGTTTAAAATTTTTTTTGACATTATGTGAAAAGAAAAAAAAAAATAATAATTATAAATTAAATATAATATTTTATGTTATTAAATTAAAAAATTATTTTAACCTTATGTAACTAAAATAATCTCAAACCAACCCATCTTTTCAAACAGAGGCCGTATATTTCTTGGATTTCTCGATACTTTTGATTTCTCACAGACGTTGGACCCCATGGTTTTATGTAAATTCACAAAGATGCCCTCTTTGGGGAATCAATCTGTCATAGAAAAGCGTGACGTGCACGCGTCGATATGCCTCGAGGGCCTACCCATCACATAAACTGCACTTTCTTATCGCCATGGTTGCTTTATGAACCCCCATTGGGATTGGCTGCAATTAATACCCCTAAATTATATTTGATTAAAAAATTGAAGAAGTTATTTAAAAAAATATATATATATATATATAAATAAAATATATTTATATTTAAATAATATTATATATATTAATTAGTATATTAATTGATAATGTGATATAATTTAAGAAATTTTTTAATATTTGTAATTTGTATAATGAGTAGGGTTAATAATATGATGGTACTATATGCATTAACTAATGTACATATTAGTGTACCAACTATTATTATGCCATTATTATTGATCACCTTATTATACAAATTACAAATATTTAAAATTTTAAAATTATGTGACATCATCAATTAGTATACTTGTTAGTACATTAATTAATATATATAACACATTAGTTCAATAATAATATCATAATTAATTTTAATATATTAATTAATATACTAATTAATACATATAGTAATATCGTTTATATTTCCCCTGATTTTATACCAAACTTTTCTTTCCCAACTTCTTTTCAAAATCTTCCAAATCCTTTTTAAATTCCTTTCAAAATCTGCCCATTATAACTGGTGGCCACTCAACTTTTCCACTCATCCCTTTTAATATTATTTTTATTATTTTTCTAATTTATTTTTATGATAAATTATAAATATATTCTCTAAAATTTATTTAAAATATAAAATGATCATGTTTGATTTAATTTTCAAAATTTTTTAAAGAATTTTTTTTAAATAAAAATTAATTTGGTGAAAGAATTTAAAAAATAAAAATAAAAAATGCTTATCATTTTTACTTAATTTTATTTTTTGGGAGGTCACAAATAATTTTTAAAAATTTAAAAATATTTTTTGATATTTATTGTCATAAAATTAATTTTTATTTTTCAAAAGAAATTCTGATTTTTTTTTTTTCCCTCGAAACCAAACCAAACCAAACAAGGTTAATCACTTTTGTGGTTTAAAAATTTATAAATATTTCATTGTCAAAATTTTTTATTTAAGTAACTGAAAAAAATGAATTCTAACTACTCTACTATAGAATAATATAATAAAATTACCAAAATTATTAATTGAAATAAATTCATGACATTATTAAAATTATTAATTGACTTACTGACTTATTAATAAAAGGGACCATTGATTATGAAACTATAAATTTTAAGAGGCTAGATATAATTTTTAAAACTACAGGAGGGAATGTATTTGTAATTTATCCTTATTTTTATATTGTTTATGTTATTTATTTATTTAATTTGAAGAGTTGCAAAATTGACAAGTTTTACACTAACAGAGATTCACATATATGTTTTTTAGTCTTATGGAATTATTAGATGTGATTATATATAATGAAATTTAGGAGTGTTCGCGGGATCATGGTCTAGTGGGTTGTATGTCGTCTGTCACTGGATTGATTCATCCATATTCAACAGCCCATGATTTCAAAATCAACTGAGGGGTTGGAGAGATTCGTGAGTAGATGTGGAAATCGTAAACAAATTTTAAATTACAAAAAATATTGTAATTCTTTTAACTGAACAATGAGGAAGAGTTTATAATGGTGTAATTCTGTATAGTAAACCCCAATGTTGTTTATAATGGTGAGAAGTTAACAACCATAATTTAACAAGTAATCATGACTAAGCTGAATTTTATTCTCAGTGGCTAAAAAGTTAAACATAGGGTTCCATTATGAGGTAATTTTTGAAGGTCTCTTATTTGATTCTCATGGGGTCCAAAACATTGTGGCTTAACCAATTTGCATGTGATTGTGTATGTAGAATTTATTCCTAAAGTTTTTTTTTATTAGATGACAGAGTCAGTCAGTTAGAAATTTTCACCATCAAAAATGAAAAATGATTAAAACAAAAAGATTGATAAATTATTTTCCAAGTTTGTTAGGAAAATTACAATTATACTACTTCCATGGCAATCATGCATCCTAGTTTCTATCAAGTTCACAAATATTTTCTTTTGTGGTGATTTTATTAGAAAGTTTAAAGCTCCATAAAAGTATTGAGTTTTACGATTGTCAATTTATTTGCATTTTACAGGAAAAGGTTCCCATTGAGGAAGTGTTTGAGCAGCTGAAATGCTCCAGGAAGGCTTAAGTGCAGAAGAAGGAGCCAACAGGCTTCAGATCTTTGGACCAAACAAATTGGAAGAGAAAAAAGGTCATTTTCTTTTGTGATTAAATGGTTTTCATTTTAACACTTTGACCAATATTACTCAAGTTGTTATTCTAATAAACAGGAAAGCAAAATACTCAAGTTTCTTGGGTTCATGTGGAATCCTTTGTCGTGGGTGATGGAAGCTGCAGCTATAATGGCAATTGCACTGGCCAATGGTGATGGAAAACCCCCAGATTGGCAGGACTTTGTGGGGATTATTTGCTTGCTTGTAATCAACTCCACTATCAGTTTCATAGAAGAAAACAATGCTGGCAATGCTGCTGTCAGCTTATGGCTGGTCTTGCCCAAAACTAAGGTACAAAACTTCTTGTGAGTTCACTTGTCCAAACATTTGATCTTCCTCTTTTAGTCTTGTTTTAGAGCATAAAGAGGTACATTGCTATGCACATGTACAATCTTCAAGTACTTATGTTTTTTATTTCGTGAAAATAAAACAAAACTCAGTGTCTAATATTAGTAATGTCGTGTCATTAATTGGTTTTATGAATTTGAGCTCAATACTAACAATTGTTTAAGCAGTTGATTTGTTATTAAATTTAAAGGAACACAAATCTTTAATTAGCTTGTGTTCCATGACTTTGTCTTTGTAGGTTCTCCGGGATGGTCGATGGAGTGAACAAGATGCTTCAATTTTAGTTCCGGAGACATCATCAGTATCAAATTAGGAGATATCATCCCTGCTGATGCTCGCCTTCTTGAGGGTGATCCATTGAAGGTTGATCAGTCTGCCCTTACTGGAGAGTCACTTCCAGTGACCAAAAATCCTTATGATGAAGTTTTCTCTGGTTCAACTTGCAAACAAGGCGTAGATTGAAGCTGTGGTTATTG
>JANUSC010000672.1:0-45000 GCA_025200525.1 Camellia lanceoleosa | reverse complement strand
CTTATAAAACTTACATAGAAGTAAGCAATTGGATAACAACATATTTCAGATATCTCTATTAAAATATTACTCACAAAGGATCGGTTGGTTGGTTTGCCTCGAGCTCGACCTACACATTCCATGAACACAAAAGGGTCATAAACAATTGGCTCGTTCTAAATTCACATTTTCCTCTTTAGGCTTCATTCTTATCTCTTTAACTCAATTACAATGCTCAATGCATGCCTAAGAGTACTTGGGAAGTGAAAGAGAATGTAAAACTAAACACGTAATGCCTTTTCAAAATTTCAAAATAGGTCCCCGCCGAAGCGTGGTTTTCCGCCGAGCGGACCGATGAGGTCTGCAAAAGTATCGATGATCAAAATTACGCCGAAGCGTGAAGTTCGCGCCGAAAAGGTCTGCTTTACATAGCTCGCCGAAGTGCGACATCCAAGTTCCGCCAAAATATCGAAGCACAAATTTCACGCCGAAGCGGCGATTTCCCCGCTCGAGCGGACATCAAAATTCTGGAAAACCCAGAATTATTCTTTGAGCTCAATTCGACCTTCCAATCAACATTTCATGCATATAATAGCTCAAGCTTCACATCTACATATTCTGGCATGGTATAAACACCAAATTACACTAGAATGAAGCCCAATGTCACAATATAATCACGCCATATCTCAAATTATCTCAAACTCATCACCAACTCACTAGATTCAAACATGCAAACTCAAACTTCCATAATTTGCACTTGCATGTGAAATATACACAATATCCTCAACTTAATTGGTGAAGAGATGATCAAATACATGGACTTAAACCAAAAATCCAACATGGATCATACACATTGTGCTCAAATATGGAAATTCATAGTAATTTCCTACATGCATGCATCTATTGACTTTAAATTCAACAAATACAACTCAATTTCATTTCAATTCTTATTCTTGGTCATTAATCAACTTTGAATACGTAATTACACATTAAACTCATGAATTCACAATTAATTGCTTACCTCAAGCCCAATCTTCCCAATCTATGGTTAATTCTTGAGTTTAACTTGAAGACTTCTGTGCTTCAAGACCAAAACATAGATTTTCCACACTCTCTCTCTAATTTCGGTCTCCCCTCTAGAGAGCTAAATCACCAAAAGGTGAAACAAAGAGAGGAATTGAGTGTGTAATGCCCTTTTATAAAAGTCCCACTAAATCAATTTATCAATATTAAATAATTGGGCATTAATTCATCAATTAAATCAATTAATTCGATCCAATCAATTTTCAATAAAATTTCACCGTAGGCTCTAAAAATTATACATATCACAATGGCGCAATCAATTTCGGGTTCTCAGGGCCGATAAGGCCTTCAATTTAATTTCAAAGCGTAAAATCAAATAGATATTCTTACTATGAATGTATAGAAATTCAAAATCACATATTTTCACATAATGGCACACAAAATCATATAAAACACATAGTCATACTCATATTAAGGACCAATTAACATTTACTTTAACAGTGATATCACAGCCTTCCCTTTAGGAAGTTTGGTCCTCCAAACTTATTTTACCTTCGGGAAACAAATGTAGATAGCGCAACAAGATTTCCTCATCTTTTTCCCATGTAGCATCCGTCCCATAGTGTTTTTTTTCCATTCCACTTTCACCATTGGGATGGACTTGCTTCTCAATAGTTTCACTTGCCGATCAACAATTCGGTTCGCCATTCTAAGATATTCCATATTTTCATCAATAGCTACTCGGTGATAATCAATCACATGAAATGGGTCTCAGAGGTAACCCTCAACATCGACACGTGAAACACATTATGGATTTGTTCAACTCGCAGCAAAGCAACTCTATAAGCGATTAGACCAAGCCTTTCCAGAATCAAACGCCCAATGTAATCTGGCTATAACTTACCCTTCTTTCCAAACCCGACTTGGTTTTCATTGAGGACACACGGATAAACACGTGGTCACCGACTTCATACTCAAGAGGTCTTCTTAACATCTCAAGATAGTTCTTTTGTTTGGCCCCGAGCTTTTGAGCCTTTGCTTTTTGATTTTCTCGTATATCTTGCACAATTTCAAGCCCAAGTAAAACTTTATCCCTAACCTCTCATCCAACAATTTGGTGATCTACACCTTCTACTATACAAAGCCTCAGATGGTGCCATACCGATGCCGGAGTGGAAGTTGTTATTATAAGCAAATTCCTCAAGTGGCAAATAGTCTTCCCAACTTCCCCGAAAATCCAAAGCACACATCCAAGCATATCTTCCAAAGTCAGATTGTTCGCTCGATTGCCCATCCGCCTATGGGTGGAATGCAAGATTGAACCTTAGTTCCGGCCCCATAGCTTCTGCAAACTCTTCCACAATCTAGATACAAATTTCGGATCTCTCGACACAATAGATATCTAACTCGTAAACGGCCGATCTCATCAACATAAATAGTAGCCAATCTATAAGCATTAAATGTAGTTTTGACAGGCAGAAAATGTGCAGATTTAGTCAGTCTATCAACTACAACCCAAATAGAATCCATACCTCGAGAAGTCCAAGGTAGGCCAACAACAAAATCCATAGTCACATGCTCCCATTTCCATTCAGGAATAGGGAGAGGTTGCAGTAGACCGCCTGGTTTCTGATGTTCAGCTTTGACTTGCTGACATTGAAGACACTTGGACACATATTCTCGCAATCTCTTTCTTCATTTTAGGCCACCAATAGGTTTGTTTCAAATCGATACATTTTATTATTACCCTGATGCATAGCAAATATGGATCTATGGGCTTCATCTAAAACCCTCTTCTTTAGTTCTCGAATATCTAAGACACACATTATGTTCAAATCTCAACACTTCATTTTCAATGCCAAACCTCGCTTTGACTTGTCTCAAATTCATCAATCACCTTCTTGAGGAATTCATCCTCTTTTGTTTCGCTTTATTTCTCCATGATTGCCACCACTGTAGAATAGCGCTATCAATCCGCCTGCTCACACATTACCAATTCAATTTCAAACTTCTCAAAATCTTGCAAGATCTCTTCGCTCAAGAAGCAAACATGCCATACTCCTCACGACTTTCTACTCAAGGCATCAAGAATCAGATTAGCTTTCCGGTGATATCAATCTCAAGATCATTGTCTTTATCGCTCGAGCCATCTCCTCTCGTGATATTCAACTCCTTCGTAAAGAAGTATTTCAGACTTTTGTGATTTGTGTAGACTTCACACTTTGCCCCATATAAATAATGCCGCCAGATTTTCAAAGCAAAAATAATCGCGCCAATTCTAGGTCATGTGTTGATAATTCTTCTCGTGGCCTCAACTGCCGAGGAGGTGTAAGCAATAACCTTCCGCTCTACATTAACACACAACCCAAACCCTTGTAAGACGATCACCGAAAATTACAAAATTTTTCAGACTGACGGTAGTGTCAAACCGTGCAAAGGTTTCAATGTCATTTCCATTTATGAAAGGCGATTCTCTTTCATCATCCCATTTAAATGATTGCTCTTTGCGGTCAATCGGGTAAGAGGTACAAATTGCCTTGGAAAAGTCTTTCACAAATCTTCGTAATAACTAGCTAAGCCCATGAAATCGGACCTCGTTACATTTGTTTGCAGGCCAATTCACAATTGCCTCTATTTTCGTGGGTCCACTAAAATTCCTTCCTTGTTGATCACATGCCCTAGGAAAACAACTTCATCCAACCAAAACTCACATTTCTTTAGTTTAGCAAATAATTTTCTTTCCCGAAGTATTTGTAGGACAGATTTCAAATGATGTTCATGTTCAAGTCTATCTTTAGAATAGATCAGAAATTCATCAATAAAAACCACAACCAATTCGGCCAAGGTAGGTTTTAAAAATTCGTCATTAAGTCCATAAATGTCGCCGAGCATTAGTCACTTTAAATGGTATAACAAGAAACTCGAAATGTCCATACCTCGTTCTGAATGCGGTTTTCTCAACATCCTCTGCCTTAACTTTCAACTGATGATACCCGGACCTCAAATCAATCTTAGAAAACACCTGTGATCCTCGTGAATCGTCAAATAAGTCATCAATACGGTAGGATATTTGTTCTTTATTGTTACCTTGTTCAATTCCGATAATCGATGCACAAACGCAAAGTTTCGCCATTCTTCTTTTTCACAAACAATATGGTGCACCCTAAGGCTAAAATGCTAGGTCGAATAAACCCTTGTCAAGCAAGTCTTGCAACCGTTTTTTCAATTCTTTCATTTCGGCAGTAGCCATTCTGTAGGGAGTTTTAGAAATGGGCTGGGTGCCTGGCACAGTTTCAATAGTAAACTCTATCTCCCTATCTACCAATTCCCTCGGTAATTCATTTGAAAACACATATGGAAATTCTCTAACAATAGGGATGCTGTTCACAGATTGTTCAGACAACACATAGCACAAATAACCCTAGCACCCTTTCGTGATCAGTTTACATACTTTCATTGCAGATATCAAATAAGGTGGAGGCACTACCCCATTACCCACAAACACAATTTCCTTATGTTCTAGTGGTTCAAACACAACCCGTTTTATCACACAATTAATGGTGGCACAATATTTGGTAAACCAGTGTGTATGCCCAAAATTACATCAAAATGTCTAAAATTCAAGGGTAACAAGTCTACATATAGGATAGCATCCTCAACACGCATATCACAAAACCGGTATATAGATTCATACAATACAGATTCCCCAAATGGAGTAGATACACATAGCAGATATGGCAATAATTGTAGAGGTCTACTCAGTCTAGATGCAAATGCACATGTTACGAAAGAGTGTGTTGATCCAGAGTTAATTAACACAAAAGGCATCCCGATTACATATAGAAATGGTATTCGAGACAATCATGGCATTTCGTATCGCCTCGAACAAGTGCAAAACTCTCCCTATCTCACTCAGATCCCTGGTGGTAGCAAATCTCAAAGTATTTCCCATTTTGGGATCGATGCAAGAGAACTAGCAACTATCTTTTCACAATTGACATAATCTTGCCATATGCCCTTGTTTCCCACATTTGAAACAGTTCTCGATGCACGGTAACAAACTCCACGATGCCTTTTGCTGCAAATGTTGCACATGGGAGCTGTGTCTTGAGAAAAATTCGAAGTATTTGAGGAGCCCGTGTTTTGCTTTGTCAGAAATTTCTTCTTTGAGAAGAAGCCTTGTCTTTTGTTGCCTTTCCAGTCAATTGTTGGCTTAGCCTGTCTGGCTATGTCTGCCTCTGATATTATGGCCCTGTCTAGTACCCCAATATAGGTTTCTAGCTTCAAGACATTCACTCTTGCTAAAATGTCGCTGCGAAGCCCACCTTCAAAATGCCTTGCTTTTTTGTAATCCGTATGAATCACATGTGGTGCAAACCTGGTCAATTCAGTGAATTTGGCCTCATACTCGGCTACAGTCATACTGTCTTGCCTAAGTTCTATGAACTCTGCTATTTTTCTGTCTCGAACACACTACGGGAAGTACTTGTCATAGAAAATTTCTACAAATTTCACCCAGTCAACATCCTTATGATTCTCACGCATTAACATCCACCATCTTCTTGCCTCGTCTTCTAGCATAAAAGTGGCTAGAAACACCTTCTGTGTCTCCGAACAAGGGAACACTTCGAATAGTTTCTCAATGCCGAGAACCCATGCTTCGGCTTTTAACGGTCTAATCCACCATGGAACTATGGTGGTTTCATTTTCTTGAATTCTTTGGTGAGGGCTATTATCCGATCATCATTCTAATTATCTGGCACAGGTGGTGCTAGAGGTGGAGGTGGAGGATGTGGTTGTTGTCACTGTTGTTGCCATTCCTGTTGTTGTCTCAAAGTTTCTGCCATTTCAGACGCTTTTCCATTCTGCCTATTCCGGGCAGTAGAGGATTCCTCTATCTCATCACCTCTTGTTCTCACTATCTGATTAAACTTGCATTATTTTTCACACAAAAGATTCATAAGTATGCATATACTAAAGAACATACATATTTAGATAATTTGCAATGTAAGCAAATCACAAACTTGTAACACATAATTGTTCATATCAAAACATTTAAGCACATTATCGATGCTTCCAAGTTCATATTTATCATATGAATGCATCCTAAATCTTTTCTAGACGCTTATTAATCTTTTGGACAAGTGTATGAGTTATTAACTCGTGCTCTAATACCACTGTCATGACCAACCCGCCTCAAGAGTTAAGGACATAACCGCCAAGAATCATGAGATTACCTACTACCAAACCCAACCAAACGATTTTAACAGAGTTAATGGGGCCAAACGAAGCAATTTAAAACTTTGTCCATAGAGTCAGGCTTACATGGCACATCATAACAAACCATACATATGCACATTAATAACTCACAACAAAATATGTACTAAATAAGGTTCTCAGACATACAGATCATACAAGTCTAAGTCAACCCATCACTTAACTATATACAATAGATGCAAAGTCTTAGCCAACACGACAAAATATAAATACATAACAAAAGGGCGAAGACAGGTCTCATGCGTGAGACACAAGGGCTGACTCTCCTAAAACCTTTGTTGTTCCAATACGTATTTCACTGGGTTTGACTTTCATGCACCTGCAAACACATGAATGAGCGTGAGCGGAAGCCCAATGAATAATATCAATTAAAGAAGCTATACAGACGAGATGCAAAATAACATGCTTCAAACGGCCTTAGGCCCAATTCATATTTCTATTTAACATATATACACAGTTTATGTCGAGTGACTACGGTTCCAAACAAACTGGCCTTTGGCCCATTCAAATTTTCATTTGTGTCAAAACGCCTTTGGCCTATTCAGATGACAAATGGCCTTTGGCCCATTCATTCGCTCATGTCAAACGGCTCGCGGCCCATTCATTTAGGCTAAATCGCCTCCCCATTCATTCGCGGTCAAACGGCCTCCGTCCATTCATTCATGTCAAAACGGCTTTAGCCCATCCCATTCATGTCAAAACGGCCTCCGCCTATCCATTCATGTCAAAATGCCCATCGCCCATCCATTCATACCAAAATGGCCTCGCCCATTCATTCATGTCAAAACGGCCTCGCCCATTCATTCATGTCAAATCGCCTCTAGCCCATCCATTTGGTATAGCAACACCGCCCACCAATCAATTAGTGAACTTATAAAACTTACATAGAAGTAAGCAATTGGACAACAACATATTTTAGATATCTCTGTTAAGATATTACTCACAAAGGATCGGTTGGTTGGTTTGCCTTGGAGCTCGAATCCTACATATTCCATGAACACAAAAGGGTCACAAACAATCTTGCTCGTTCTAAATTCACATTTTCCTCTTTAGGCTTCATTCTTATCTCTTTAACTCAATTACAATGCTCAATGCATGCCTAAGAGTACTTGGAAGTGAAAGAGAATGAAAACTAAACACGTAATACCTTTTCAAAATTTCGTAAACAGGTCCACGCCGAGCATGGCCTTCGCCGAAAGCGTAACCATGAGGTCTGCAGTATCGATGTATCAAAATTACGCCGAGCGTGAAGTTTGGCACCGAGTTGAAGGTCTGTTTACATAGCTCCTCGCCGAAAGCATGAACTTACCCGCCGAGCGACATCCAAGTCTGCAAAATATCGAGCACGATTTCACGCTCGAAGCGGCGGTTTCGCCGAAGGACATCAAAATTTCGAAAACCTGCAATTATTCTTTGAGCTCAATTCGACCTTCCAATCAACATTTCATGCATATAATAGCTCAAACTTCACATCTACATATTCTAACATGGTATAAACACCAAATTACAATACAATGAAGCTCAATTTCACAATTTAATCACGCATATCTCAAATTATCTCAAACTCATCACCAACTCACTAGATTCAAACATGCAAACTCAAACTTCCATAATTTGCACTTGCATGTGAAATATACACAATATCCTCAACTTAATTGGTGAAGAGATGATCAAATACATGGACTTAAACCAAAAATCCAACATGGATCATACACATTGTGCTCAAATATGGAAAGTCATAGTAATTTCCTACATACATGCATCTATTGACTTTAAATTCAACAAATACAACTCAATTTCATTTCAATTCTTATTCTTGGTCATTAATCAACTTTGAATACGTAAAATTACACATTAAACTCATGAATTCACAATTAATTGCTTACCTAGAAGCCCAATCTTCCCAATCTATGGTTAATTCTTGAGTTTAACTTCAAGACTTCCAGGCTTCAAGACCAAAACATAGATTTTCTCCACTCTCTCTCTAATTTCTCTCCTCTGTAGAGAGCTAAATCAAGCAAAAGGTGGAACAAAGAGAGGAATTGAGGTTGTAATGCCCTTTTATAAAAGTCCCACTAAAACAATTTAACAATATTAAATAATTGGGGACTAATTCATCAATTAAATCAATCTGCTCGATCGAATCAATTTTAAATTAAATTTCACCGTAAAAATTATGCCTATCACAATGGCGCTAATCAATTTCGGTTCTCAGGGTCGATAAGGTCTTCAATTTAATTTCCAAAGCGTAAAAATCAAACAAATATTCCTACGGTGAACAGATAGAAATTCAAAACCACATATTTTTACATAATGGTACACAAAATCATATTAAACACATAGTCATACTCATATTAAGGGCCAATTAACATATTACTGAACAAGAATATCACCTCTTCTCCGCTTTTAGGAAATTTGGACCTCCAAACTTATTTTACCTTCGTCTGAAACAAATGTGGATAGCGCAACAAGATTTCCTCCTCTTTTTGCATGTAGCATCCATCCATAGTGTTTTTCCATTCCACTTTCACCATTGGGATGGACTTGCTTCTCAATTGTTTCACTTGCCGATCAACAATTCGTTCGCCCATTTCTAAGATATTCCATATTTTCATCAATAGCTACCCTATGATAATCAATCACATGAAACGGGTCTCGAGGTAACCCTCAACATCGACATGTGAAACACATTATGGATTTGTTCAATCGTGGCAAAGCAACTCTATAAGCGATCGACCAAGCCTTTCAGACGAACGGCCCGATGTAACGGGCTATTAACTTGCCCTTCTTTTCCAAACCCGACTTGGCCTTTCATCGGAGGCACACGGATAAACACGCGGTCACCGACCTCATACTCAAGAGGTCTTCGAACGCTTGATAGTTCTTTGTCACCCCGAAATGCTTTTGAGCCTTTGCCGAATAGTTTTGATTTTCTCGTATATCTTGCACAATTTCAGGCCCAAGTAAAGCTCTATCCCCGACCTCTGTCCAACAATTTGGTGATCTACACCTTCTACCATACAAAGCCTCGTATGGTGCCATATCGATGCTGGAATGGAAGCTGTTATTATAAGTAAATTCTGCAAGTGGCAAATAGTCTTCCCAACTTCCCTAAAAATCCAAAGCACACATCCGAAGCATATCTTCCAAAGTCTGTATTGTTCGTTCTGATTGCCCATCTGTCTGTGGGTGGAATGCAGTACTGAACTTTAGTTCCGTCCCCATAGCTTCCTGCAAACTCTTCCACAATCTAGATACAAATTTCAGATCTCTGTCCGACACAATAGATCCCAGAACTCCGTGTAAACGGACGATCTCATCAACATAAATAGTAGCCAATCTATAAGCATTAAATGTAGTTTTGACAGGCAGAAAATGTGCAGATTTAGTCAGTCTATCAACTACAACCCAAATAGAATCCATACCTCGAGAAATCTAAGGTAGGCCAACAACAAAATCCATAGTCACATGCTCCCATTTCCATTCAGGAATAGGGAGATGTTGCAGTAGACCGCCTGGTTTCTGATGTTCAACTTTGACTTACTGACATTGAAGACATTTGGACATATATTCTGCAATCTCTTTCTTCATTTTAGGCCACCAATAGGTTTGTTTCAAATCCCAATACATTTTATTATTACCCGGATGCATAACAAATACGGATCTGTGGGCTTCATCTAAAACCCTCTTCTTTAGTTCCAAAATATCTGGGACACACATTCTGTTCCGAAATCTCAAAACTTCATTTTCAATGCCAAACCCTGCTTTCGGACTTGTCTCAAATTCATCAATCACCTTTTTGAAGAATTCATCCTCTTTTTGTTTCTGTTTAATTTCCTCCATGATTGCCAGCTCGGCTGTAATAACGGCTATCAATCTGCCCTGTTCACACATTACCACTTCAATTTTAGACTTATCAAAATCTTGTAAGATCTTTTTCTGTTCAGTAAGCAAATAGGCCATACTCCCCATTGACTTTCTACTCAAGGCATCAGTAACTGTATTAGCTTTCCCGGGGTGATACTGAATCTCAAGATCATAGTCTTTTATCAGTTTGAGCCATCTCCTCTGCCGCATATTCAAGTCCTTCTGTGTAAAGAAGTATTTCAGACTTTTGTGATCTGTGTAGACTTCACACTTTGCCCCATACAAATAATGCTGCCAGATTTTCAAAGCAAAAACAACTGCGGCCAATTCTAGGTCATGTGTTGGATAATTCTTCTCGTGTGGCCTCAACTGTCGGGAGGCGTAAGCAATAACCTTTCCATTCTCGTGACAACACACAACCCAAACCCTTGTAAGACGATCACCGAAAATTACAAAATTTTTCCAGACTGACAGAGTGTCAAACCGTGCAAGAGTCAATCTGCTTCCAAATTTCATGAAAGATGATTCTCTTTCATCATCCCATTCAAATGATTGCTCTTGCGTGTCAATCGGGTAAGAGGTACAAATTATCTTGGAAAAGTCTTTACAAATCTTCAGAATAACCAATTTAAGCCCATGAAATTGGGACCTGTTACATTTGCCTGTAGGCCAATTCACAATTGCCTTTATTTTCTGTGGGTCCACTAAAATTCTTTCCTTGTTGATCACATGCCCTAAGAAAACAACTTTATCCAACCAAAACTCACATTTCTTTAGTTTAGAAAATAATTTTCTTTCCCGAAGTATTTGTAGGACAGTTCTCAAATGATGTTCATGTTCAAGTCTATTTTTAGAATATATCAAAATATCATCAATAAAACCACAACTAATTCGGCCAAGGTAGGTTTTAAAAATTCGGTTCATTAAGTCCATAAATGTCACGAGCATTAGTCACTCCAAATGGCATAACAAGAAACTCAAATCTCCACACCTCGCTCAATGCGCTTTTCAACATCCTCGCCTTAACTTTCAACCGATGATACCTGACCTCAAATCAATCTTAGAAAACACCGTGATCCTCGCAATCGTCAAATAAGTCATCAATATGGGTAGGGATATTTGTTCTTTATTGTTACCTTGTTCAATTCTCGATAATCGATGCACAAACGCAAAGTTCTCGCCCTTCTTTTTCACAAACAATACCGTGCACCCCAAGGCGTGCTAAGTCGAATAAACCCTTGTCAAGTAGGTCTTGCAACCGTTTCTTTCAATTCTTTTATTTCGGCAGAGCCTTTTCAGAGGAGTTTTATAAATGGGCGGGTGCCCGCACAGCTTCAATAGTAAACTCTATCTCCTATCTACCAATTCCCCAGAATTTATTTGGAAACACATCCGAAATTCTCTCACAATAGGATACTGCTCAATTCAACATTCACAGATTGTTCGCACAACACATAGCACAAATAACCATGGCACTCTTTCTTGTTCAGTTTACATGCTTTCAATGCAGATATCAAATAAGGTGGAGCAATACCCCATTAGCCACAAACACAATTTCCTTATGTTCTGGTGGTTTAAACATAACCCGTTTTGTCACACAATTAATGGTGGCAGAATATTTGGTTAACCAATCCATGCCCAAAATTACATCAAAATGTCTAAAATTCAAGGGTAACAAGTCTACATATAGGATAGCATCCTCAACACGCATATCACAAAACCGATATATAGATTCACATAATACAGATTCCCCAGATGGAGCAGACACGCATAGCAGATATGGCAGTAATTCTAAAGGTCTGTTTAGTCCAGATGCAAATGCACAAGTTACAAATGAGTGTTGTTGATCCAGAGTCAATTAACACGAAGGCATCCTGATTACATATGGAAATGGTATTCGAGACAATCATATGGCATTCCGCCAGACGCTTGAACAAGCGCAAAAACGCCTCGCCTTACAAGATCCGGTGGTAGTAGATCTCAAAGTATTTCCTTTGGGATCGAGGCGGTGAACTAGTAGCTATCTTTCCACCATTCTCGACATAATCTGCCATATGCCCTTGTTTCCAACATTTGAAACAAAGCCGATGCACTGTGATCTAACTCCACGGTGCCTTTTGCTACAAATGTTGCACATGGGAGCTGTGTCTCGAGAAGAATTCGAAGTTTTTGAGGAGCCTGTGTATTGCTTTTTCAGAAATTTCTTCTTTGAAAAGAAGTTTCTATTTTGTTGCCTTTCTAGTCAGCTTGTTGGCTTAGCCTGTCGCTATGTTCCGCCTCGATATTATGGCCTGCCTAGTACCCCAATGTAGGTTTCTAGCTTCAAGACATTCACTCTTGCTAAAATGTCGCCATGAAGCCCACCTTCGTAATGCCTTGCTTTTTGTAATCCATATGAATCACATGTGGTGCAAACCTAGCCAATTCAGAGAATTTGGCCTCATACTGCCACAAATATATTGTCTTGCCTAAGTTCCATGAACTCGCTATTTTCCGTCTCCAACATATCATGGAAGTACTTGTCATAGAAAATTTCTAGAAATTTCACCCACCAACATCCTTATGATTCTCACGCATTAACATCCACCATCTTCTTGCCTCGCCTTCTAGCATAAAAGTGGCTAGAAGCACCTTCAGGTCTCCGAGCAAGGAACACTTCAAATAGTTCACAATGACGAGAACCCATGCTTCGCTTTTAATCTGGTCTAATCCACTATGGAACTGTGGTGGTTTCATTTTCTTGAATTCTTTGGTAAGGGCTATTATCCCATCATCATTCTAATTATCCGCACAGTGAAGCTTTACATGAGGCGGAGGATGTGGTTGTCGCCAATCGTTGTTGCCATTCCTCGTTGTTGTCTTAAAGTTTCGCCATGCAAGCAAATCACAAACTTGTAACACATAATTGTTCATATCAAAACATTTAAGTACATTATCGATGCTTCCGAGATCATATTTATCACATGAATGCATCCTAAATCTTTTCTAGACGTTTATTGCTCTTTTGGACAAGTGTGTGAGTTATTATCTCGTGCTCTGATACCACTTCATATGACCAACCAAATTTCAAGGGTTAAGGACATAACCGCCAAGAATTATGAGATTACCTACTACCAAACCAAACCAAACGATTTTAACAGAGTTAATGGGGCCAAACTAAGCAATTTAAAACTTTGTCCATATAGCTGTGCTTACATGGCATATCATAACAAACCATACATATGCACATTAATAACTCACAACAAAATATGTACTACATAAGGTTTTGTACATACAGTATCATACAAGTCTAAGTCAACCCATCACGACTATATACAACAGATACAAAGTCTTCGCCAACATGACAGAATAAAATATACATAATAAAAAGGCGAAGATAGGTCTCATGCATGAGACACAAGGGCTGACTCTCCCAAAACCTTTGTTGTTCCACATAGACTTCACTGGGGCTGGGTTTGGACTTCTTTTGGTGCACCTACAAACATATGAATGAGTGTGAGCGAAAGCCCAGTGAATAATATCAATTAAAGAAGCTATACAAACGAGATGCAGAACAACAAGCTTCAAACGGCCTTAGGCCCAATTCATATTTCTATTTAACATTATATACACAGTTTAGGTCGAGTGACTACTGCCAAACAAACCGCCTTTGGCCCATTCAAACTTTCATTTGTGTAGAAAATGGCCTTTGGCCCATTCAGATGACAAATGGCCTTTGGCCCATTCATTCGCTCATGTCAAACGACCATGACCTATTCATTTGTGTCAAATCGACATCCAACCCATTCATTCAGGTCAAAAACGGCCTCCTACCCATCCATTCATGTCAAACGGCCTCTAGCCCATCCATTCATGTCAAAACGGCCGCCCATCCATTCATACCAAAACGGCCTCGCCCATTCATTCATACCAAAACCTCCGCCCATTCATTTATGTCAAACGCCACTAGCCCATTCATTCATGTCAAAACGGCCTCGCCCATCCATTTGGTATAGCAACACCGCCCACTAATCGAATTAGTGAACTTATAAACTTACATAGAAGTAAGCAATTGACAACAACATATTTTATATCTCTAAGATATTACTCAAGTGATCGTTGGTTGGTTTGTTCTCGAGCTTGACCCTACACATTCCATGAACACAAAAGGGTCATAAACACCGTCCGTTTCTAAATTCACATTTTACTCTTTAGGCTTTATTCTTATCTTTTAGCTTAATTACAATGCTCAATGTATGCCTAAGAGTACTTGGAAGTGAAAGAGAATGTAAAACTAAACACGTAATGCCTTTTCAAAATTTCGTAAAACAGGTTCGCCGCAGCGGCAACGAGGTTCGCAAAAATCTGATGCATCAAAATTATGCTTGAGCGCCGAGTCCGGCGCCGAGTCAAGGTCTGTTTACATAGCTCCTCGCCGAGCGTAACATCCAAGTTCGCAAAAATACGGAGTATAAATTTCACGCCGAAGCGACGCTTTCTCGCCAGCGGACATCAAAATTTCAAAAATTCAATTATTCTTGAGCTCAATTCGACCTTCCGATCAACATTTCATGCATATAATAGCTCAAACTTCACATCTACATATTCTAACATGGTATAAACACCAAATTACAATACAATGAAGCTCAATTTTATAATTTAATCACATGCATGTCTCCAATTATCTCAAACTCATCACCAACTCACTAGATTCATACATGCAAGACTCAAACTTCCATAATTTGCACTTGCATGTGAAATATACACAATATCCTCAACTTAATTGGTGAAGAGATGATCAAATACATGGACTTAAACAAAAAATCCAACATGGATCATACACATTGTGCTCAAATATGAAAATTCATAGTAATTTCCTACATGCATACATCTATTGACTTTAAATTCAACAAATACAACTCAATTTCATTTCAATTCTTACTCTTGGTCATTAATCAACTTTGAATACGTAAAATTACACATTAAACTCATGAATTCACAATTAATTACTTACCTAGAAGCCCAATCTTCCCAATCTATGGTTAATTTTGAGTTTAACTCAAGACTTCTGTGCTTCAAGACCAAAACATAGATTTTCTCCACTCTCTCTCTCTAATTTCGGTCTCTCCTCTAGAGAGCTAAATCACCAAAAGGTGAAACAAAGAGATAATTGAGTGTGTAATGCCCTTTTATAAAAGTCCCACTAAATCAATTTATCAATATTAAATAATTTGGCACTAATTCATCAATTAAATCAATTAATTTCGACCAATCAATTTTCAATAAAATTTCACCGTAGGCTCTAAAAATTATGCTTATCACAATGGCGCAATCAATTTTGGGTTCAGGGTCGATAAGGCCTTCAATTTAATTTCCAAAGCGTAAAATCAAATGTATATTCCTACTAAGAAGAGATAGAAATTCAAAACCACATATTTTTACATAATGGTACACAAAATCATATTAAACACATAGTCATACTCATATTAAGGACTAATTAACATATTACTTAACAGGATATCACAAGCATCAATACTAGTTATGACATTATTATGACTCCACTCATCATACAAATTACATATATCAAAAATATCTTAAATTATGTCACATCATCAATTGGTACACTAATTTGTACACTAGTTGGTATATATAGCATTATTCTTGTTTTTATAATTTCATAAAATAAAATAAACAAAATTGTTTATGTGCAATTTGTAAGAAAATAAGAAACACGTATAACAAAAATTAAATTTAATAACAATATCTCAAATTCAATACATCTCAAGAATATCATGAACGTGCATTTGCTAGCCTTAAAATTTAGAAGTTGATAAAATACCCTGTCAATTGAACCTTCAATCCTTAGTAATTATTATTATTATTATTCTCTCTTACACAAATAAAATAACCAAAATATTTTTACGGATAGAAATATAATATACGTTGAAACAAGAGTTATGTTTAGTTTTAGAAGAGAGAAAAGGGTGGTAGACATCCTATTTTGATTCGTCTTAAAATTAAAATATTTTCAATGTTAATTGGTGATGAAATTGTTATATTTCCAATGTTCTTGTATTATTGATCATTGTTGGGCCTACTGGGCTACCACCCACTCTTCCCGAATCAATTTTTCAAAATACTTGACCAAAAGTATATTTTCAAAAATATTTGAATGTCGCATTTTAATCCTTTTAATTTTAATAAGTTCAATTTTAACTATTAATTTATAATTTTATATCAATTTAATTCAATTGATTATAACTCTTAATATTTTTTTATAAAAATATATAAATAAATGTTGTGTGTCAGTATTTTTAAAAATAAAATTATAAATTTACTTAACTCAGTAAGTTAATCTTAACTAATTTAGTAATAATTTTTCTTAAAAAATACTAATGATATTATTAATTGGACTAAATTAAAAAAAAAATTTAAAATTAAAAGTCAAAAAATAAAAAATAAAATAAAATATAGAGACTATCAAGATAATTTATTCAAAATATTTTAAAAAGAAATAGATTCTGACTAATTAACTTCAAATTGTTATTTTTTAAAAGAAAGTCGTGTTTTATAAAATTAACAAAGAAATGAAGAAATAAAATTAACAAAGAAAGTCGAATATTAAAAAGAAAGGAAAGAAAAAAGAAAAAAAAAAGAGTCAATTTGAAGTTAATTCAACAAATAAAATTCGATAGACGTATTCAAATTTCATTACCAAAACGTAATGCAGAAAAACGACGCTGCTTTTGAGTACGTAACAACATAAAAATGACTAAAATAACATCGCTGACCATTTAAATTACTTTTGCCCATAAAATTAATTACGAGACATTTTCCAATAAAATTAACAAAATCGCCCAAAAGTCATAATTGTGGATTGAATCATTAGGCCCATTTGCCAAACATAGCCGCACATGCCAGTCAAAAGTTGCGACCGCCTTACACGATTACCATGTGCAGCCGCAATAAACTTAGCAACATGACAAATTTTGTACGTTGTCATGTGATATTTTTATTATTGTAATTAATTTCGACAAGAAAATTTATTATATTTATATTAAATATTATTGTAATTGATTTTAATAATAGAATCTATTATATTTATATTAATGTTTAAAAAGTAATAATAAATATATATATATTTATAATTACTTGACGCCTTATTAGTATGCGAAAATTTCTCAAAATGGGAATTTTAAGAGGACTCTACTCTCGCTTACTCCAATACTCTATACCTCCAAAATTTCTCATATTTCTATCACCCTAATTAGTTCTCTTTGCCTATCAAAAGCAAAAGAAAGAAAACATCTGAGCTCTAAAAAATTAAGCGGAGCATCAAGCCTTTAATATTTTGCTTCGTTTTTTCATGTTTTCTTTGGTTTGATTATCAAACTAGAGATATTCCTCTTTCTACTTATTGTTTTTAAGTTATTCAACCATGATTTACCTCTTTGATAATGGCTCGATCAACATGCGTGCATATCATTAATTTTTGTAGTTATTTGGTCAATTTTTATTACATATCTGCATTGTATCATTAGTTTAGGTTGCATATCATATATATCATGCTTTTAGGCCCTGTTTAGTCGTTGTTTATATGTATTTATCACTGCATCATTTATTTATTTTTTAATGCTTTGTGTTTTATCAATGATTCTGATGCACATATGCCCATTGACGGATCCAAGATTATGACTTTAGAGGGAATCAAAAGACGGTTAAGTCTTAACCAATAGAATTTGAAATTCAATACCAATTTCTACTAATATGAAAAAAAAACAAGAATATTACAATAAGATATTGAACTATAAATTCTTTGTCAACATAGTTGAGTACCAAAAGATGATCATACAATTGAGAATATTTTTTGTCCATATTTACTTACAAAAAGTAGTAACTATTTCTACATGCATTTATTTACTAAAATTAGGCTTCTTCAATTGAGCTCGACGCCTTTCATAATATCAAAAGCATGAATGATAGAGTCTACATCAAACTCTCGAGCAATGCGTTTTTCAATGTATGTAATCAAGTAACTAGCCAGAAAATCATCTTCCATCCTATTTCTAAAAGTCATAAAATATAGCAGCACAAAATAACATTTAGATTTTTATCCAAATTTTAGAGGAAATCAACAAATCATAACCTAAAAGCCTATTCAATTATCCGTAAATCACACAACACAATACCTACCAATTAAAATAAATCATAGTATTAAAAAAATTCACAATATTTAGTTAACAATTGTACCAATAACAATTATCGATATTCATCACAACTCGGCTTCTCCACCCTATGCCACCTCTCTACCATAATTTTACCCAAAAACAACCACTTTTGCATTGGTCCCACATTGTCATTAAATTATTATTTATTTTTAAAAATTCAAAATCAATTGCTAACCCGTATAATGTTAGAAGTGGTGGGTTCTGATGTGTGTTAAAAGAGTGTATGTATATTTATTTTTTCGATTGGCATAGTAAAATAAAAGAGTGTTTAGAGAGAGGAGCGAAATCTATTGACAATGGAGGTGTAATTGTGGGTTATGTGACGTAGGAAGTTGGGGATTTGGGTTATCAAATTTGGGATACCAAACCCAAACTTGGGTTGAAGATTTCTAGTTGTCTGCAGGCTTATGGGTGACCAATAACAACCAATAACAAATTGATGGCAAAATAATTGCATTATTCAGTCTAAAATCACAATCAATCATAATATATAGGCCTCATTTGGGAACATGCTAATTTAGTAACTTTTTGGTTATTTGGCTAAAATATGAGCTAAAAAAAACTAATATGTTTGGGATGACTTTTTGGCTTTTTACGAAAAAATGTGCAAAAAGTAGAGAGAAAAGAAAATCTTTGACTTTTTAGTATGAGTTGTTGACTTTTTAATTTTTTTAGTAACTTTTTGACTTTTTGGCTAAAAAAGTCATTTGCCAAACGAGGCCTTAGTGCTTTGTTTGAACAAGCTTCTTCAGTAAGCCTTATAGTTTATATATTTGTAAAAGCTTCATATTTTACACTTTGACTTATTAAAGTTTCTAAAATTTTGCTTTCATATTGACCTAATTCAAAAAATACATATACATGAAATTTGAAAATAGATTATTATATATGTTAACTAATTCAAAAAAAAAAAAATAAAATTCCAAATAGTTTAAAAAATTGGGGGACTACTCTATATAATTTTAAAATTATCTAAAAAAAATTTGGGGGTGCGAACTCTTATAATTTTAAATTATTTTAAAATTTCTAGTATAATATATGATATTTTTCAAATTTTTGGGGGTGCGGCCGCCCCCTCCACCCCCGCCTAGATCCATCCTTGCATATGCCATATTTAGTTGTTTATCGGGCTTTTAGGTTCTTGTTATGTATTTTTGCATTAGTATTCATGCTCTAAGTCATGTATTGTGTATTTATGTGTTTTTATTGTTGGGTTTATTATAGTTTATACCTCTAAATTATTGCCAAATTATTTATTTATTCCCTGAACTATCGATTGTGTGACAATTTGTTTCTACGAGGACTGCTTAAGCAATTGGTTTGACAACTCGAGCAGTGATAAAGGGAGTCTAGTATCTTAACCTGCATTTTGGGAAGGGGAGGAGACCACTTGAGCTAACTTGTGCGACATCCTATATTTTGTTTTGTAGGCCTAAAATGCTAAGAGAATAGGTTCGTCGCTCAAATGGTGGAAAGACCGCTCGACCAGCCTGTGAGGGTTCAGCCAATTTAAAATCACTTTTTGTCTCACTTTTTTTCCCACCTTTCTTTCTCTTCTTTTCTCTTTGTCCTTCTTGTTTGAAAACCCTAATCCTTCTTCCTTGATTTTCTCCACTTTCATCACAGATCCACCATAGATCTTGCAAGATAGGAGTAGAGGGAGTGAAAATCAAGCTTTTTATTGATTAAATTGCATCATCTTCAAACTTTCTTCTTGTGTTGCATTTCTAGCATTCTTCCTTGAGGTAGGAGTTCTCTTTACTGTATATACCTGTGATTTGATATGATTATGCGATTCATGTTTATGAGTTGTATGAGTTAGAGATTTTCACATGTAAACGTATTGTTGTATAAAAAGGGGTTTTCACTTAAATCTTGGAAATGTTTTGTATAGATCTTGAGTGTGTTGTGCTAAATTGTTGATTTTGAAGGAGATAAAGTTGATACTGAGGAGAATCCCCAATTTTCTTTAAAAACCCTAACCTAGAAATTTTGTGTAAAAAGGATTTTGAAACTAATTGATGGTTTATGTTACAATTGACATTAATATGGTGGAGATTATGAAGTTGGGTAAATTCTAATAATTGTTGAAGCTAGTGTTGATGATGGAAGTTATAGAGTAAATCTTTTTGGAAACTTAGCTTGGGAGTTTAATGGAAAAGAGATTATTTAACTAAATAATGTTTTTCAAGTGAAATTGGAGTTGTTTTGAGATGACACTCATCACGATGTTGGAATAATAGAAGGTTGAATTTGATGTTGCTATATTTGATAACTATGGGAATTGTTGAGATTGTTTTGATTCTATTTTGTGTTAATTATCCTTATAGTAACGATTTGAACTTTTGGAAAATTAGAATAATTGCAAACTCATGCATTTGCATTGCATTCTCATGGCTGGATCAAGTGTCAAGTGATTTAAAAGTGTGTGGTTTTGGGAACGCGTTGTGTGTGTAAAGGTGCCCAATTGCCCTTCTGTGATCGGAGGCCGAAAAATGTGGGAATGTTTTTGAAATATTGTTGAGGTGCCTAATTGCCCTTCTATACTTAATGCCAGTGGTTGAATTGATTGTGGGTGCCCAATTGCCCCTCCGTGCTCCATGTCCAGTAATTGTGGAAATGTTTTCAAAATGTAATGGGTGTCCAATTGCCCCATTATGTGTGATGCCGATAAATGTGAAAATGGTTATTGAAAATATGATAGGTGCCAAATTGCCCTTCCGTACTTAGTGGCCGATAAATGTGGGAGTGTTATTGGAAATTGTGATAGGTGCCCAATTGCCATTCCATGCTCGGTGGTCGATCAATGTGGGAGTATTTTGAGATAAGTATTAAGGATTTTATCAAAAAGGAAAAAGAGAATTTCTCGAGTATGATAAGGGTTCAAGTGTTTTAGTCAAACATGGGTTTAAAATTACACATTGAGCATTGGTTTTCAAGAGAAGTCAAGAGTCTTGTGCATGACATTGCATTGCATGAACATAATCATAATGAACATTCATATATTGTGTTAAGTTTAATTCCTACTGGGCGTAAAAGCTCACTCCCTTTTTATGGGCTGGATATCCAGATTTCCAGGTGACGATGACATGACTTCTTTCCACCAAAGAGTTGTGGAGATCTTATTAGGGCACATGAGCTCCCTTTGATGATTACATGTTGATAGCTATCAAGCTTGTTTCTCAGGGATAGGATTTTGTCTTGCTTGGAATCAAGGCCTTCGCCTTGAAAGATAAGCCCTTGGGGCATTTTTGATGTATTTATCTCCTATTTTTTTGTACCTGTATTGTAATCTAATGTATGTAATCCTATGAGGACCTTATGAGAAAGATATGTATTTATTATGAAATTGGATAATACTCATTGTTTGGTAATTATAAAATGGGTTATAAACATCGGGGCGTGACAACTTGGTATCCGAGCTAATTAGGTTTGAATACATTGGGCTCATAGGAAGTGACGTTTGTCACAATGGGTTTCTAGGCTAGAATGGGACGTTTATGTGCTTTGTATGACTTGTGTGTGCTTGTATGACTATGTGGGTATGGGATTAAAAACTTAAGATGAGATTTGTGCCTATGAATTTCTTAGGAGTCTTGTTAGGAGGGCATTTGATCAATGCCATTCTAACTCGAATTCTTTGAACATTTGTGAGGCAAATTGACATTTTAGGAGGATAATTCATCTGTGTTTTATGTAAATATGTGCTTATGTAGTTTGTCTATTGTGAAAAGCATTATGTGTATAGGCATGTGTAGACATTTCGAGTAGCATGTGGGATTTCATGTGGAATAATTTGTGAGCTAAGTTCTATCTTATTCTTATATAGGATGTCTGGACGTAGTGATAGAAGCCGTGGTAGACCTTGTCATGGTGGTCGGGGTGTAACCCTTCAAGGAGAGAGAGTAGGCCAAACTAATATAGCCGAACAAGATGTACATGGTGTTATGGGTTTTTTGGCTCGGGAGTTGGTGGGTGTACTTTGGGAATCCATGAACATTTTGAGGGTTGAAGAAACGGCACGGGCGCCGTAGGAGAGACTAGAGCCTCTTCTTTGTCAAAAGAGTTCTTTAAATCTAACCCTATGGAGTTTCATGGAGGGTCTAACCTACTCTAAACGAACAGGCGGTGAAGACGTTTGAGGTGTTTCACATTGTCGACAATGAGCTTTAGGTCACATCGGGGCTTTTCAATTGAAAGAGAACGCAGTCAATGGTGGAAATATGCCAAAGATTGTATAGTGCACAAATTGAAGGCATTTACTCATGCTTTCCAAGAGAAGTATCTCCAACCCACGACCATTTAGAATTTGAGAAGAGGGTTAGGTGGGAAATCAAGATGAAGGTGGTTGGCAGTATGATTCGGAGTTATGATAGACTCATTGAAGTAGCCGCACATGTGGAAATGACCTTAGAAGAAGAGAATAAATAGAGGGGGTAAGAGACAAGGGGGACATGAGTCACAGAGTGATTTGGAGATGTCCAAGAAGTCGAGGGGTACCACTAACACTCAATCACCACACAATGACCTGTCTCGAGCTTTGGTAACATGGATGAGTTCAAAGAGTACTAGTCAGAATAGAATGACTTGTTTTCGATGTGGTCAGTAGGGTCACAAGCCTTCAACTTGCCCTCAAAAAAAGGGAAAACAACTACAGCAGTGGTCGACTCATTCCTAAAGCCAGTTTCGAGGTAGTGGTCAGATGTCCACCTACTACCAGTGTGGACTACCAAGGCATGTGAAGAGACTTTGCCCACGCTGGTAGGATTTCTAGTGCTTCAGGATCCTAATAGTTGTATAACTTTCAGTTGGTTTCAGATATGGAACAGTTTCATTAGTTGGCTTAGTTACGAGATAGGGGGCCACCCACTTGTTTTAAGTGTAATCGGACGGGCCATGTTAAGCGTCTTTGCCCTCAGAGTGGGTAGAACTAGTTTGGTAGTTCAAGCAAGGACGGTGATGTCTTAAGGTAGTAGCATGATGTTTTGTTGTTTTGGTATTGTAACGCTATGTTGTTATTGATAGGACTATATACTTACAGAGGTTGCATATATGTGTGTGTGTGTGTGTGTGTGTGTGTTTGTTTGTTTGTTTGGTTGTTTGTTTATTCCAAAGAAATTGGATTGTAATGAATGGCGATTCTATACATTTTGACAAATCTTTGTTAAAATTGGTTATCTTAGTCTTGTTGCAAAAATGTTATTGCCTCATACAGTTGAGCACGTGATGCATTGCAAGCCTTATACTTGATTAAGGCTTAGTTGTTGAAATTTATAACATTATGTTTCACAAGACTCATTTTGGGAATGTTTAGGAGTGGAGTTATTTTATGCTAAGTGTATATGGTCTGGGAGTAGTGCAACCTATTAGAGTTTTATAGATTTGGTAAGAGCTGTTTGGTGTAGCATTGAGGACATTCTTTGAGAAAATGTGAGACTTGTGTCTCTTAGTAACGAGAGTAATGCTTATGTTTGTTATTCTTTGTGTTCTGGTTTTGTGATTGGTGAGGTTGTCGTTGACTCTATTGGTCTTGTGGTACTAAGATGAGGTGTTTGAATTTCTATATAGGTATGATTGTTATATTGATTCAACTTAAGAGTGAGAGTTGATGGAATGAGTTTCAGAAGAGGGAATGTTTAGCACGGTAGGTCATGGTGTGTTTGGTCTTAAGGCGTTTGACGCGGATTTGTAGGTTGTGTGAGAATATGTATTGGACCCCATGTTGGGACGAATGATACTGGGTGAGTATCGGCGTTCACACAAAGTGTAGAGGGTTGTGGTGTTAGCTAGGTGATACCGGGTAGGGGTCGACAAGTAGTCACATCAAGAGTTACTTTAGCATTGATCAAGGAGTGTAACATTAAGGGATGCATTAGAGGGATTTGTGAGAGTGAGTGTTCTTATGTCATTATTTAGTAGGTTAGTTGTATCGCTGATTGTGATGGGAGGAGACTTCCACAAACTGTGAAGTATTTGTACTTTATTGTTAGTTGTGCTCCTACACTTTATTGGTATGATTGTTATTGCTATACTGTAAAAAAGAAAAAAGAAAAAAGAAAAGAAAGAAGAAGTTATAATTAGGTGTGACATCACCGTAGGAGTGATGGGTATTGTTGGGTGATGGTTGAAGATCACTGGATATGTTGTTGGGATGAAGATTTGGAAACAAATGTTCTTGGTGTTAAGGTCTTGATGATGTGGAAATTAACAATATTATTGTTGTGGTTACGCTCGATTGTTTTTGCAAAACGTTTATAAAACTACTGAATTTTAATTTGGATTTGGAAAAATCTTATAATTAAAATGCGACGTGAGTTTGGAACACCTAGTAACCATGTGTGTACTCAAGGAAACGTTCTCACGATAATGGAGAATTTCTTTTTATAAGAATGAATGATTAATTGTTATACATTGCTTAGTTGTGTTGTGTAATGAGTTGGGCACAGATTGATGAATTTGTGTTTGGGCATGTTGCCTTGGTGAACTAGAATCATTCAAATTCATTGCGCTGTAATGCTGTCCCTTTTGTTTGTAAATCAAGTTTCTTAAGTGAAGTCCCTTTCAGTTAGGACAATTAATTTAGTTTCTTATTGTTAATGTGGTATCATCACCAGGTTTGAAGTGTTGACCAGTGGAAACTACTTAATGTCTTGTCTTGAGAAAATTAACGTTGTCAAAGCCGTTGAGCCGGAGAGTTGTTCTTATAAATCGAATTTCTCTTGGTGAACTCTATTATTTTGTTAGTTGATTGAGAGCTTCTTGTTCGAAGTATGTGGTACCATCCTTGGGGTTTTGAGATACTGAATATTTGGTTATTGTTGAGCATTGGCGTGTAATTGAGATGTGAGTAATATGCTTTTAGGAGTGTGTAAACCATCCTTGTGTGTTTAACCTTGTGGACACTATTGAGTTTTATGGTTCGTGGTGTCATCCATGGCTTTATGTTATTAGAGTTGTTGCACGGGAACCCATATATAATGGAAATCGTTCATTTCGACTGATGTAGCCTTTGAAATCCTTATAAATGAGTTGGAGGAAATAGTCACCATCTAGCATCGTTGCTCGTAACTTTGGAGTGTCAGTGGAATACTAGTACTAGGACCAAAATATGAAAGTTACTCCATAAATTCCAATTAAAACCCTGGGTAATTGTTGTAATTCCATTATGTATTGATCAATTTTTAAATTATTACTCACCTTAGTTTCGTTTGTAGAAGTGTCAAGTTTGTGATTGTGTTGTTTGAACATTATTTCTTTTGATCGTGTAAAATCCTTGTGTAAGGAAACTTCCCTTGAAACCCATTGTCGATTATAAACCGTTCATGATTGATCAACGGGTGTTAATCCTAATTGCTATTTCTTTTAACTTTGTCTGGCCCTTGAATCTTGAGTTTAAATTCTGGGAGATGAAACTTCTTAGCATAATGGTTGTTTTGTTGTTGTCATTTTTGTTTTGACGGCGTGGTGAATTTCGGGAGCGAAATTCATTAAGGATGGAAGGTTTTGACAATCTGTTTCCAGCGCTTGAGCGATGGTTTTGACTGCTCGAGTAGTGATGAAGGGAGTCCAATACCATAGCCTACATTCTAGAAAGGGGAGGAGACTGCTCGAGCTAACTTGTGTGGCATCTTGTATTTTGTTCTGCAAGCCTAAAATCCTGAAAGAATAAATTCATCGCTCGAGTGGTAGAAAGACCGCTTGAGTAGTTTGTACGGGTTCAATCAATTTAAAATCGCATTTTGTCTCACTTTTTCCCATCCTTCTTAAAATCATGATGTTGGAACAATAGAAGTTTTGAATTTGATGTTGCTATATTGGATGGTTATAGGAATTGATGAGATTGTTTTGATTCTATTTTGTGTTAATTATCCTTATAGTAATCAGAGACATCCTATTTTGAGTAACCCTAAGACTTCGGCTCTTGCAAGCCTCCGATGATGAAACAATGCTTACTTTATATTTAGAATGTTTAAAATGATTGTTTAGAGTTGCTATACAAACCCGTTTTGGCCAAAAATCAACTTTTTTCGATAATGACAATTTTATCCCTAAATATGATTTTAGCCAAAAACCGACTTCTTAATCCTAGAAGGCTCAATTGTGCCTTGGTTGATCATATATACCAAAATTAGTGACCCTTTTATCAAAAAATATTGATTAGAATGAAATTCGGGCTTACTTGCGCCACAAGCAAGCCAAGAGCATAGGATCATGTACTTGTGCATGTATGCATGACACATGTACCAAGGAAAAATACGTGTGCACATGTTAGATGTGAATGTGTGTAGGCACCCCACTATTTGATCATTCGATGGTGAAGGCAATGTTGTGCAATGGTTCGATTTCTTCGGCAGGGAGAGCTCCAAATCCCAACCTTGCAACCCATTTTGGACCAAAACTATTTTGACCAAAATGATTTTTAGACTATAAAACCCTTTTTTTCAAAATATTTTTGAAAAAGTTTCTACGATGTTTTGAGGCTTGCATTTCGTTAAATGTTGCGCTTTTCGGTAAACCGAGCAAGGAAAAAGTGGAAATGAATGAAAGAAAGATGAACTCTTTGAAAAATCTTTCAAAACACCTTATTTAGGAGTTTGGAGTTGAAGAAAAGAGGAGAGGAGGGAAGAAAACTAGCTGAAGAGAAGTTAGACATGAGTTCGATTAGGATCGAAACTGAGTAGTCTTCACTAAAATAAGCATATGTTTTTGCACACTTGGAATTTTGATGTGATGATGCCACCAATCGAAAGAAGACTTATGGGGCTTCAATTTAAACACAAGAATGAGTTGCAAAAAGTCCGGATGAAGGAGATATGCCCATTTGAAGTTGGACCCGAAAAGATTTTTGTGGTCGGTCACGGATGTGGCTTGTCGGCCACCAAAGGCGGCTTACCGACTAGGAGTGAGGTTTTTCATCAATGGTGGCCGCCGGTTAGTTGATGGCGGTTGGCCAACCGGTGCAAAAGTCGCTTTTGTGCAAGATATTTTCCTCCAATGCTTTTACATCGCCCAGCTTGTCTCTAATTCAAGTATTTTCGACCGAAATGGAGACCCTAACTTTTGTAAACCCTATTAAGTCCCTTACTTTTAAATTATTTCTTTGAAATCGCTTCAATTTCTTAATTAATTGCAATTTTAACCCTAGGATCAAAATACATACACTAACTCAAAACTTGCAAACCCCGACGATTTTGATAACTTAGAAATCATTCTAATACCCTAATACTAATTAATTGACTCCATAAAATTAGAATTACCACTTGAAAACCTTAGGTTTTTCTGGTTTTATCACGCCGCTTGCTGATAGCCTTTTATTTGAAACAAGAAATTCAAACCTAATTAGCTTCTCTAACCCTAACTTAGTTAAATTCTACTCTAAAATAAATGTTCCAAATCATAAATTAAGGCCTTAGCCTCATATTTTACTTAAATCACAAATTGACCCCAAGTTAGTACCATTGTATATATATATATATATATATTTGTACCTCTTATTCATCAAATCTTTTGTACACAATATCTATGGAATTTGTACGCAAAATATATAGGAAAATCCCCTAAAATCTTGAGCACGTGGCCAACCATCATATCTCCTAGGCTATAATCATTGTACTTTAGAGACAAATCCCTTGAATCATGGAAATAATTATGACCTTGGTACCAATTCTATATATATACATGTATATATCTAATGTACTTGTAACTAGAATGGATTAAATTAGACTTAAGCCTAACTAGATCATAATTAAATACATAATTAAGGTCCTAATTATCCACTATTCCATTTCATTTGAACTAAATACAACTCAATTCTATTACATTTCAACCAAAGGACAATTTCGACAATTCACACCATTTTTCCTATAAATATACCACCATCCTCCATCTATATGAACATCAAACACCACATCCACACACTCACATGTCATAGAGAGAGGGAGAGGAGTGGAGAGTGAGCTTGTGGGGGGGAGAAAGAAGAGAAAGAGAGCAAGTCTTGCAAAACTAGTTCCATAAGCATTTGAGTAAGCCACAACACAACTTTCTCTTTTATTTTCCTTTTCCAAATACATGCTCTTAGAAGCTTTAAACATTCATTTTAGATGTATTTTGATAGTATTCTCATGTTAAAAATGAAAGGAGTTGAGCCTTGATTCTACCCTTCTTGTATTTCTCTTAATCGGTATAAGACTACATTTTTCCATATCAAACTCTCAAAATTTCCAAAGGCACACCTTTACCTTAAATTTATGAGTTTAATAAATATTATTTAGCAAGTTTTCATCACAAGATAAGTGAAAAATTTCCCCTAGTTGACCTCTTTTCTCACCAAATTTCTATTTTCAAGAACTATGCCAGAAAAATCTATTTTTCATCCAACTTTCAAAATTTCTAGAAAAATGTAGAAAAATCTTCTGGACCATGTAAAAAGCTTTCTTAAGGAGTTATCTTTCGACTAAAATTGGTTTCATTGAAAACGAGTGAACGATTTGTGAGAAACTCTAATTTTCGTAACGGTTGACGAATCTAGACAGCGCTGGAACATTTCTTAAATAACTAAAAATCTAGAAACGCTATCACATTTCCGAAACATGTTTTGAAAACTAGATTAAATTCTCTACGAACCATGGGAAGGTTTAGTTCGTAAAAATCTAAAATAGCCCTTTTGATTTTAATCTTAAATGGTCCTGAATCTGAAATTGTAGTTTTGCATGGGTGTTTTATGCTTGTGTTCATGAATATGCTTATTAGTTTATGATCATGTCTTGGTATGATATTGCATGTGATATGGTTATGTTCCTTATCTTCTTCATTTTAATGATGCTCATGCTTATGTGATATTATTATCTTGTTGAATTTGTTCTAACTTGACTTAAAACATTGATCCAAATGGAAAACTTAATTAGGATGGTATTGGATTTTCGATCACTTGAATAATGAAGAGATGATAATGTGTTATGTATGGATTGATGGGACGTGCTCCCTAATTGAAGGTTAAGTCTTGCACAAGCGGTTGTTGCGTAAACCCTAGAATGGAACGGACGTGTTCGGACTCTTCGTGATGGTTTGATTGGTGAGATAAGGGTGGGTCCGGATGGGACATTTAGGAGGATAAAACTTTTTGGAAGGATAAGGTTGGATTCAGGAGATAAAACATTTTTCTTTTTGCTGTCCCTTTTGAGGCCTTGTGGTTGACACTACGCGGTATATAACCGTTGGTAGGCATCCGAGGTTAGTTCTACAATAAAGCAACAAAAGGGGGAGTTTCGAATAGTTCGGTGTGCAATTCTTGTGTTGGGAGGATGAAATCTCTTTGGGGGACTTCTAAAATACTAACCACTAACATTATAATCTTTGCTATCTATTTGAATGACATGTTCTTTCCTCTGTTATTAAAATTGTTGTTATTAATTTGAATATCATGCTTCACTACTTGCTCCCTGTAAATATGATGGTGTATTGGATTGGGAAAAAGGGACGGGTGTATAAGCATCGGGCATTCAAAGCTCACTGTTTCATGCCGTATTGAAGACTATTAGGCTGGTCGAAGGCAAAGCTGAAGTATTTGAGGATGTATGGCTATCTTATGAGAGTTAGAAACTAGTTATGTTAAACGTGTTTTGAGATTGTAAGTGATAGATCCCATGTTGTATTTAAGACATGATTTTTGTAATTTGTATATATATAACAATTGTAACTTATCCTTATACTCCGTCAACTCATGTTTTTCTGCACTCCCGCCTTTCAGAAAGGGTTTGAAAAGAAAGGCCTCACAGTTGGGAGTCCCGTGGTTCTGAATCTAGTCTCACAAGTGCAATGTGAAACTGATAATCACCAAAGAGTCCAATCCGGCAAATCTTTTTGGAAAATCGATTTTAAATCAAATAATGCCAAAATTGAACTGCTTTGCCAGATACAGAGTTGCCACCTAAATATTTTGTTTTTCGAAAAATTTAGGAAACCTTGACTCGTGCCAAAGGCCACATGTCCGTCATCACCAAAGTTGCCTCGGCTCGGGAACTTAGGTACGAGAGGGGAAGGTCAAAGAGTAAAGGGTTGCCCCATTTTCACCAAAATAGCCTTCATTCCATATACTGAAGAGTAAGGGGTTGCCCCTGTAGACGTTCGGATTGATGTCCTATATCCCCAAAGTGCAAAAGACAACTTATCTAGCCAATCTCTATAAGTTTCTACCGTCTTACACAGAATGGTCTTGATGTTCTTATTTACAGCTTCAATAGCTCCATTGGTTTGTGGCCTGTAAGTTGATGACTTGTGAAAAGCCACGTTATACTTCTCATGTAGAACTGCAACTTCTCCTTTGAAATGTGAGCCATTGTCTGAAATTATTTCATTTGGTACCCCATATCTATAGATGATGTTGTTCCTAATGAATTTGGCCACATGTGATGCTTTTAACATTGAATATGATTGTGCTTCAACCCATTTGGTAAAATAGTCAATGGCAAACAAGATGAACTGATGTCCATTTGAACCTTTCGGTGTGACTGCCCCGATGACATCTATGCCCCGGACTGAGAAAGGCCAAGGCGAAGTCATGTTGTAGAGTTTTGATGGCGGGATATTCACACGATTAGCGTGGATTTGACATTTGTGGCATCGCCTAACAAAGTTTATACAATCATTCTCAATGGTTAACTAGTAGTATACTTGTTCAAGGATTTTTCTAGCTAGTATTATACTGCTCATATGGGCTCAAGACTCTTCTCCATGGATGGCTTCCATGATACGCTTTGCCTCTTCTTCCTCTACACACAACTTGTGCGTTCCCAGATGCCCTATCTTGTATAACTTATCTTCACAAATGACGAACTGAGTGGACAGACACCATATCTTCCTTTTGTCTTTGGTGTTTGCCCTTTGTGGGTATGTACCACTTTCCAGAAAATTCCAAATATCAAAGTACCAAGGGTTTTCATCTTGAACTTCTTCCATCATGCTATCATTTCATACGAGGGGTGTACCTTTGTTCTATAAAGATCGCATCTTGACTCGACGCAGATATCTATCATTGATGCGGTTGCCAATGCATCAAATCGGTTATTCTCTACTGTGTGTAAAGTCTTTTTCAAACCTTGAGATCAACATGTCCAAGGTCCGATCAGAGACTTTCATTTTTCTCGCTTAACTTTTCAATCTCCGCTGGCTTGAGAGATGACCAAGTTCGAGTCCCCGATCACATCCAACCTTATTGCCCCTAGTTCTAGGGCTACTTCCAATCCGGTAATACATGCCTCATACTCTGCTTGGTTGTTAGATACCCTAAATCGGAGTTTGAAAGCTAAGGTGATATGGGACTCATCCGGCACTATGAGCAACACGCCTATCCCATAGCCAAATTGATTTGACACTCCATCAAAGTACAACTTCCAAGTGTCTTCTTCCATCTGCATGACCTCTTCATCTGAAAATGAGTACTCTATATCTTCTCCTCCTTCAATTGGGTGATCAGCCAAAAATTCTGCTACGACTCTTCTTTTGACAGATTTGCGAGTGACATACTTAAGGTCAAATTCGGAAAGCAAAAGCAACCAACGAGCTAGCCTACCGGTAAGTGTTGGTTTCTCAAAGAGATATTTGATTGGGTTTAATCTTGAAACCAGAATTACCGAGTGACCTAACAGGTAGTGTCTCAACTTCCTAGTGGCCCATACCAAAGCTAAGCAAGCTTTTTCCAAAGGAGTATAGCGGGTCTCATATTCAACCATCTTTTTACTTAAAAAGTAGATGGCCTTCTCCACTTTCTCATCCGACTCTTGCGCAAGCATACATCCCATAGTTGATTCAGTCACTGATAATACAAGATCAGTGGGTTCCCTAGCTTAGGTGGTGATAACACAGGTAGATTCTGTAAATACTGCTTGACTTGCTCGAACACAAACTGACATCGATTATTCCATTGGAACGTCTTTCCTTTCTTTAGGAGACCAAACAGTGGTTCACAAGTCAAGGTTAGCTTTGAAATAAACCTCCTTATGAATTGCACATTTTCCTAGAAAACCTCGCACCTCTTTTTTAGTCATTGGTGGCGGCATTTCTAAGATGGCCTTAATTTTAGATGGATCAACTTCGATTCCTCGTTGTGTGATCAGAAATCCCAACATCTTGCCCGCAGTTACCTCAAAGGTGCATTTTTGTAGATTCAGCCTTAGCCTGTATTCCCTAATTCTCTTGAAGAATTTCTTTAATGCAGTGTAATGGCTTTCCCGATCTTTGGACTTGGCAACCATGTCATCTACATACACCTCAACTTCCTTGTGGATCATATCATGCAAAAGAGTGGTAGCAGCTCTCTGAGAAGTGGCCCCAGCATTCTTCAAACCGAATGGCATAACCTCAGAAAGATGTCCCCATGGTGTGGTAACATCGCTTTTTCTTTGTCCTCTAGAGCCGTAAGGATCTGTTATACCCTAAAAACCATCTATAAATAACAAGAAGGCATGCCCCGCAGTGAAGTCTAGGAATTGGCCAATATGTGGCAATGAGAAATCATCCTTCGACTAGCCTTATCCAAACTCAAAGTCAACACAAACTCAAATTCTGCCATCTTTCTACAGAACTGGAACAATATTGGCTAACCAAGTAGGATATTTTGATACGAGCAAAAATCTAGCATTGATTTGCTTGGTAACCTGTTCTTTAATTTTCAAGGCCCAATCCGGACGAATTCTACGGCTTCGCTTGACAAGCCGGGCCTCAAGGTCGAGAGAGATCCCATGCGCAATCTCAAGGTCATTTCTCGCATGTCTTCATAGGACCATGCAAAAACATCTTTGAATTCTTTTAATAAAGTAACTAATTGTTTACGCTCCTCAAGACAATGTAGAACCAATTTAGATCTGCGATGATCTTTTCAAGACTCCACATTTACAGAAACAATTTCATCCACTAATGGCTTAGCACGCATTTCTTTCTCCCAGTCTATTAAATTTTTCAAAACTTGAGGAATTTCTTCCTCTTTGTTTTTATCAAAATCTTGAAAATTTTGGTCAATATTATGAACTATGGGCATAGAAAAGTAAGCAAAAATCACATCTTCATTAAAAGCCTTGGGCTCACAAGTTGCAACAGACTCAAAAGAGGAAGAAAAAGAAGACTCATACATCTTAGACAAACTTAAATCTGCTTCAAACCCCACAGGCCCACCGGACTTAGACGCAATAGCCAATTCAGAACTCTCAATACAACTCTTTTCAAAATGCCAATTTATTTGTGAGCAATTCACT
Organism: Camellia lanceoleosa; assembly: GCA_025200525.1. Classification (NCBI taxonomy): domain Eukaryota; kingdom Viridiplantae; phylum Streptophyta; class Magnoliopsida; order Ericales; family Theaceae; genus Camellia; species Camellia lanceoleosa. The sequence goes on along the minus strand of JANUSC010000672.1, from coordinate 11,402 downwards.
ACATCCATGATGAAGCTTGAGCAGTCAACATGTATCTCTTCCCTAATCACGACAATGGTCATATCCCCAAAATTCATCGGGCTCAACGCTAGTATGCGATTCTCACAAGAATCGCCTAGTGTTAGACCCAAGACTTCCTCTGTACTACTTTTCGAGCTAACTTTTTTGTCTTATCTGATGTCGATACTAGGATCTACCCACTTCTCGTCACTATTGGAGAGCTGATGATCAAAGAAGATCTCAAACCCAGGGTATCTCTTCATTTCCATTTTCTCAATCCAGTGCTCAAGAACCACATAAAGGGAAGTCTTCTCCTTGGCAAACAAAGCGTCCGTTCAAGGTCCCATGAATTGGCTTATAAACCAACTCAAATTGCCGCCTGGTTCTCTTGGCCTTGATCCTCTCATTGATCTCTTCGCTTTTCCAACATCATCAGGATGCATACCCTAGTCCAAATGCATGTGGGTTATGAGGTACTTCAGTAACTGTAGTAATACCTTTCTTGCCACTTTGTCCCAATCCCATCCCTGGAATGTGATCTAGTTTACTCATGAAATAGATTGATTGAGCACTGACTTATACACCTTCGTCTTCTGCCATGAGCATTTGAACTAACTGGGCCTCTGCCAATGTAAAACCTGATAGGAACACATCCTCTTTCCCATGCTATATTTCTAGTAGTGGTGTTGTGACTTCTGGGGAAGGATGAATGGATAAATTTCCGAAAACAGTGGCAATTCCTCTACCATATGGGTACTTTACTAATTGATGTAGTATGGATGATACAACTTTTATCTGATGAAGCCAGGGCCTTCCTAATAGTAAGTTGAATGTTATGAACATTCATGACATGAAATTCAACCAGACTCAAGGACCCACCGTTATTTGTACTTTGGTTATCTCCATCACTTCCGACTAGTATTATCATAGGCCCAGACACTGAGTAGTGGGCGGAAATCATTAATTTTAACTAGATTGCATAAGCAAAGCGTGTAGGGCGTATATTGATGGTTGATCCGTGTCAATCAGAATAATCGGGATCCATTTCTTTCTATATTCCAGTGATACGTACAAAGGCTTATTATGTTCTGATCCTTTTATTGGCAGCTCTTTGTCAGCAAAAGGTATTGCTAGGATGGTTTCTCACGCGGTGAGTAATGACACTAATAGATGGGGAGTGGTGTCAATTGACTTTTAGCCTTTGCTCAACATTGACAATATTGTTCGTCGATGTTCTCAAGAAGGCATGACAAGACCCCAAATGGATATGTTTGCTTGTATCTTTTTCAATTATTATAGAACCAAGTCTTCTTCTACCTCTTCCTCTTTTTCTTTCTGTTGCTCTTTCTCTACCTCTTTATCTTTGCCAGAGGGCTCTCCTTGGTCTAGATGTGGAGGCTTGAAGTAGCACTCACTCCTGGTCAATGATCAATTTCATCTGCATACCAAGTCTCATCCGCCACATTGTTTACCCATTCATTATCGCAGGGCAAGTTGTAGGTCGTTATCATCCCACCATTCACCTTCGTTGACTGAAAGGCAATTATCTACCGCTACTTGAATCATTCCCACAGTATGCTCTGAATGGCTTTCTGGTTCTTTTTCTTTTCCTCTAGAACTCTTTCCTTTACCACATTTAATAGGTTTTCTGAAATCAAGTTTCAGTTCGTCTTCTTTTCTTTCAGTTTTCTCATTAGAAGCTTCGTCATCGCTTAACCAACCGTGACTATAATTCTTCGGTTCCCACCATCCCATCTACAATTCCCAAGGTCTAATTCTTCAAAGAAATGGAGATTAGCCAAGTCCTCCTCTAGGTCGGCCAAATCATCTAACCCCTTTTCAAGTACATCCTCTCTGACAACATTGATAGAAAATGAGTCAGGCAGATCAACCTCAAGCTTTAGTTGACCACTAGAAACAATATACCGGCTAGGATCATACTTTTTCTCTGATAGTTTGCCAGCCTCAAGCATAGGTACTACCACCATAGGGATTTTGGGTTTTGGCTGGGTTGGAGGTGCATCGATCATGCACAACTCAGTGCCTTCAGGAATATGTACATCAGGTTTTTGTAAATGGGTTGGTGTGATATAGATACTGGGGTTAAAGGTGGATGAAAATGTATGGATGAGGTGAAGATGAGGAGGTTGTGGAACTCTGTCATGGGGTGGCAACGAGTTGGTAGTGACGTTGGGTTTTGGTGGTTGTGGGAAAGCTATGACTTTATTGTCTATGAGATCTTGGATCTCATGATGAAGATGAAAGCAACTATCTGTGTCATGTCTTGGTTGTTGGTGGAAAGCACAGTGTTTGGTAGGGTCATGTTTGGCTGGGAAAGGTTCGGAAAGAGGTCGGAGGTCCAAAAGCTTCAAATACCCTCTTTCTATCAAGATTTTCATTGCTTTTGAGAGAGACATATGGAGAGGGGTGAATGTTTTGATTAGGGCTCGGGTTGTGTTCGTTGTTTGCGGGCCAGCATGATCAAAAGGATTGGCTGTTTTAGTGGCGATGGCAGCCAAGTTGATTTCAGAGGGCTTCACAGTTGTGCTACCGCTGGTGGTAGCATTGGAACTATGCCCAAAGGTCTTCCGTATTAACTCTTCGTCGTCAATGATGATTCCTTGTTAAATGGCATCTTCTATCTAGACCCTTATTTCATGTAAGTCATTAAAAGTGAAGAGCGGGAGGATTATCATTTTTGTAACATCTTTCCATGCGTATTTCGACTATCATACTGGATTTGGCTTTTTCGAGTGGTCTTTGCTCATCATTGCTACTTTTTCCTCCATCCGTGATGAAGGCCACAAAACTTTCATTGGGCTCTTGACGGGTGGTCCGCCTCTAATTCCCGAAAGTAGTCACTTCAATTTTGGTGTTATAAGCATATGGTGATAAAGGCCTCGCTAACTTTTCCCAACTTTGTTTTACCAAGTCCCTAACTTGGCATACCAAATGGCAACCACTCTCGACAAAGTTCATCCCAACAAAGAGAGCTTTTATGACGAGTCAAACCCATAGGCTTTAAGGCATTAGAGAACGTTTAATATGCACCATTAGGTCATCAGAGCTATTAAACCCATTAATATGTGGCATTTTGAACTGTTCTAGCAACTTTACAGCTGTCTCAGTGTACCCATCTTCGATGTCCGAGATTAAATTGACTCCTTATGACCTTTTGAAAAGTTTTTCCAACTTGGATAGCTTCATCATAGTTGGGTCCGACTCAGGTGCCTCGGAGGGAAAAATCTCTCCCGCTAGTTGTGGAAGGGGAAATGATCCACCCGAAGTTTGTACAAGAACCCTTAGATCTTTTGGTGAGTTAAGTTCAGGAAACTCGTCAGCTGGTGGAGATGGAGGTGGAGGTGGAACTAGATAAGTCACTGGAGGTGGTTCAATAGGGGATGCCCCAAATGGGCTTTGCAGTTCAGCAAGAGTATTTCCTTAAACGGCAAGAGTAGTGCCTTGGGTAGCAACCGTAGTGGCAATGGTATCCATACTCCGTTGAAGGGCCAATAATACGTCTGCTATATTTTCTAGAATCTGATCCATCACTGATTCTGGTGAGTTGAGTAGTGATGATCTAACAGGTGAAAAAGGGATATTCTAGACAATTGATAAAGATTTTGCTTTTTTTTGTATAACCAGTGGCAAAGAAACTAACATTGGCTGACCTTGAACCAAATCTGCACTTTTGCAAAGTCTACCAACGCGAGTCCACAAAACTTGGGGGGATATCAGACCTTTCAAAAGCTATAGTTCTCGACTACCTTGCTGAAACAAAACGGGACCCCCAATCAGAATTTCATTAGCATCCCAGCACAACAGATTACTACTAACTTATGTTGAAAAACTGAACTCAACCCCACAAACTGAAATAACTGAACCACTCATCTGAATCTGAGAATTCCCATAAATTGCACATAACACATAGCAGGAAAGAGAACAAACACCCGTAAGGAGGCTAGGGTTACCCAGTCCTAACTTTGAAATGATCTAGGGTTTCACTATTCAAACAAGTGGCATCATACATCCTAGAAATGGGAGAGCATCCTATCCTAATTTTGGAAGGTACTATAGCTCATTATATGCACAAGGTTAGCTCTACTCTAGGGGTTGAAGTCAAGGTGACGTTACCAAAGAGTCTTTTGGGTCATAACCAATGAAGATCTTAGGAAATCAGAAGAGTCAATATAGCCTCTCTTCAAAGTCTGAGAACCTTCAGATCTCAAAAGATTATAACATAAGTCCTCCAAAGTAACGTAGAGATAGGTGTAGTGTCACAAAAAGTGTGTCTGTACTCCCACCAGTATCTGGGCAACACAGGAACTTTAAGTGCACCAATGCATGCAATGCAATAAACATATAATTGAAAATAAAAGTCATATCATGGAGTTCGAGTCAAGGTTTCATAAAATCCCCAGCGGAATCCCTAGAAACTGTAACATACTCGGGGGGTACCCGTGCGCATTAAAAAATTCAGACTCTCGATTTCTTTGATCTAGTCTCACTAGTGCAATGTGAAACGTACACGAGAGTCTAGAGTTGACAACTTTTAGAAAATCCATTTTATTGCAAAACCTTTTGCCAGAAATGGACTGCGTCATCAGATCTTAGAGTCGCCACCTAATATTTTTGGGAAATTAGGAAACCCATGACTTGTGCTAAGGCCGCTGTTCGTCATAACCAAAGTTGTCTCGATTCGGAACCTTAGGTATGAGAGGGGAAGGTCATTAATTGAGCACCCCCACTTACTCGATCAAGAGATCAGCCTTTACTAAACCATGATATGAATTTTATTTATTTTATATGTTCATATTTTGATTATTTAATAAATCCTAAAAATTACTATGTGAAGCATACAAATATAGACTATGTCATTTATTTTGGAATAATTTGATTTCATGTAGTTTTGAAAGAGTTTTGAAAATGTACAACCCAAATAAATTGAGTTTACAAACATGAAAATCAACACTATTCCAAATTAAGCAACACAACCTTCATCCACTGGCATTCATACAGTTATATCAAGTAAGCAAGTAGCCACATGGTAGGATGCTTAAACATAATAAGAAAAAATGCACACAAACGAGATGCTAAAGTATAAAAACTTACATATTTACCGACGTCTCTCGAACAGCTACAAAACAAAGTTAGTAAAACATGCATGATCTTATATTCAAAATCCTAATGCAATTCACTTATGAGATGTAACTAAAGATTCGACTTCTAAGATATGACATGTGAATCATCTCAAGAACATGAGGTAGCGCACATAATCACATAGGAATTGATTAAATCCACAAATGCAAACTTAGCTAAATCAAGATGCATGAAACATAGATGCAAAGCATGGATATAACGACAAAAAATAAAATAAAATAAACATGATGCATATTTACAAATAAGGCAAGCAAGTAAAAGAACGGGATAGAAAGAAGTGGGGCATGAAATTATTACAACACTTTGAATAAATTATTACAAACCAAATTAGAAGGGTGAGGAGAATATTACAACAAAATAAAAATCTCACAATACATTCAAAATAAAATAAATAAAAGAAAAAAAGTTTCATGTGCCTTGGAAACCACTAGAAGTTGGTTAACATCGAAGATGACGCTGCCTTTGTCCAAAAGAAGCTAACAATAGCCAAATAGGTCACCACCAAATAGGTCTAGCAAAACTTGTCTTATTACTTAAACCAAAAAAGAAACAAACAAGAAATATGTAGGTGGCTCAACTAACCACTACCGATTAGATTAAAAACAAGAAAACAAATATAAAATGAAAAAAAGTGTAAACTTAAAACAAAACTAATATGAATTTAAAACAAGAAAACAAATATAAGGTAGAACATGCAAGATTACAACAAAACTAATATGAGACTAATACAAGAAAAATATAAGCTGGGACATGCAATATTATAACATAATTACTATGAAACTAAAACAAGAAAATAAATATAAGATAGAACATGCAAGATTACAACAAAACTAACATGAACCTAAAATTAAAAAAAAGCAAATATGAGGTCGAACATGCAAGATTACAACAAAACTAATATGAGAGTAATGCAAGAAAAATATAAGTTAAGAAATGCAAGATTACAACATAATTACTATGAAACTAAAATAAGAAAGCAAATATAAGATAGAACATGCAAGATTACAACATGAACTTAAATAAATAAATAATTATGAGTTAAACAAACCACTTAGATTACAATAACACACTATGAAATATAAAGTAAGAAAATAAATATGAGATAAACAAACCACTTGGATTATAACAAAACACTATGAAATAAGAAGCAAGAAAATAAATATGAAATAGAAAATATAAGAAAATGAAAGACTAGAAACTCACCTTCCAAAGAAAGATTGAATTTCTTGATTCCCAAACTTCCTCTTAATTACCCTCAAGTTTAGGAAGTGTGTTCTCAATCCTCAATTTGAAACTAGAATGGAACTCTGGGTATGTGTGCTGGAAAAGTGGCTAACTCTCTTCTTTCTTTTTTTTTTCTCACTTTTAACGACACTCACTCTTTCCTTTGATTAATCACTACTGAAATTTAGCCATTTCAAAAATTTTGGAGGAGTTTTGGGTGTAGGAAGATGGAATTTCAATTTGCATGGAAGGTACGGGGTGTATATGGAATATAGGAGTATTTTTTACTCAAAAACTCAATTTGTCTCTCTTTTTTCACCCTTTTCTCACTCTTTTCTCTTCAATTTCATAGTCCTCTCGCTCTCTTACAATATGATCATTTTATATAGGCAATGAGGGAGAGTAAAGGTCAAAAAGAAGATGGGAGACAAGGTGGGAGACAAGAATGTGATAAGATGGCAAAGTTTCAAGGTGGTTGCATAGGATACTCCTTTATGGATGCCAACGAAACCTCTTTTGACAATGGGAGATGATTTGGTATAATGGAGGATGAGTGAGTGCACTTGAATGGATAAAAAAATAGCTAAATAGGGTGTCCCAACCGAACCAAAACCAAGAAAAATGGGGCTGCTGCTGTTTTGGGCCGAGTCAACAAAATCTGCTATTAAACCCAATTTCAAATGGCCATATCTCCCTTATCCGGACTTGGTTTTAGGTGATTCTTGGGTCTAAATTGAAGCCCCAGAAGTCTACTTTCCAATAGTAGTGGCCTTACATTTAAATTCCAAGTGTACAAAGAGATATGCCTAATTGAATGAAGGCTGTTCATTTCCCTCGGGCCATGTCAACAAAATCTGCTCTTAAGCCCAACTTCAAATGGGCATATCTCCCTTATATGAACTTGGTTTTAGATTATTCTTGAGTCTAAATTGAAGCCCCAGAAGTCTCCTTTCCAATAGTGGTGGCCTCACATTTAAAATCCAAGTGTACAAAGAGATATGCCTAATTTAGTGAAGGATGTTCATTTCCTTCTTAACAATTTGATGCTCATCCTTTCCCTAAACCAGTTTTCTTCCATCCGCTTCTGTTTCCTTCAAATCCAAACCTATCCAATCCTATAAAGAAGATTTTTTTTTAAATATATATATATATATATTTTAAAGAGTTCACCTCCCTTCCATTTATTTCTATTTTGTCCTTACTCGGTTTTCTGAAAAATGGAATAATTTAATTGAAATAGAAGCCTCGGAACATCGTAGAACCATTTGGAAAAATATTTTAAAAAGAGGGTTTTAAGGTCTAAAATAATTTGACCAAAAATGTGTGAAGGTTGGGATTAAAGCTCAAATTCCATTTTTCTTGTTGATGACTATTGGGGAACACATTCTGATTGTCATCATCGGGTAATCAAAAGAAAATACCTAAATCTTAGGGCTGGTCAAAATAGTTGTCTACAGGCGGGCGCAAAAATTATTACACAAGATTGATTATTAGAGTGAGACTCTTGACATGAAAACCAAGCAAAGTAAAGCTATCAACTCAAATGACTCGATGTCTAAGGCCTAAACAACCGAATCCATGAGGACTTTGAACACAACAAGTGAAGTATTCAAAGCCTAAATGAATTAAATAAATTAAATCAACCCTAAACAGCCCCTAAATATGAAAAAAAAAAAGTAGCTACAAGTGTATGAAAGAGCACAAAAGATAGGTAATAGCAAGGAAATAACAAATTAGTAAGCAAGAACAAGGAGATGTGTCTAACCTCTCTACTTTGAGACTTCAAACCATGTTTTTAGCCTTTTAAACTCAAAATCAGCTTTAAAAGTAAAAAAAAAGAGTGTAAAAACAAGGGTATGAGCTATGGAGTTAGGTGCAAGTAAGGAGGTTAATCCTTACTACCTTTGGTAGCCATTCAAGCCCAAGTTTCAACACTTGAAATGGATCCAAAACAGCACAAGAACACAAGAAATAGATAGTAATAGATTGAAGTGAAAGCAAAATAAAGGTGACAAGCTTATACCTCTTGAAGAGAGTAAGCTTTGATTGTTGATCAAACTCAATCCTTGCACACTCTCAAGGTTGAATTATGATTCTCAAGGCTCAACCAAAGCTCCAAGGTTACGGTTTGACGGTGTATATGGTGTATAGATATAACTCAAAGGTGGAAAGCTTGCTAAAAAATGGCTTGCACAAGAAGAAGGAGCTCTCAAGTGAGTGTATAGGCTCTTTGGAAATTGTTCAACCCTCAAAACAGCGATATATACTCATATTTATAGAATTTGAGCAACATATGTCAAAAATATCTTCAAAAATAGATACCGGTGGGCTCACACTCGAACAATGTTTCTCCCTAACAAAGCACTATTTCATTCCCAATGGCAATGGCCGGCCCCAATGTGCTCAATTGCTTTCACTTCAGCCTGGGCAGGGTGGCACAATGTACAAAAAGGGACCTCTGAGGTAAGAATTAGGTAAATATGAAAGTTTTGGGATTGTTTTCGAGCTCAACCTTGGATTCTTTCGAATCATACACAATGCAACTTTCATCATTGAGTGCACAAGACAAGGCGCCCAAGTCTTGTGGGTGGTCAAGAATGGGGTGTCTACAGTTGCACCTCTTTAACAGAACTCGAAGTCATAAAATGATGGGAGTGAATGTCAAAGCCTAAAGACGACCCATTTGACGTGGTCATAAGACTTGGGCAAGGAAATAAATCAAAATACAATTGGTTGAACCTGAGGGCTGCCTATGTATTCCTTTGCAAGGAATCAAACCTGCATAGTTCAGAGACATAACAAACAATGATACATAAAATGCGATGCATTTTGAAAGTTGACTACATTCGCTACATGAGCCAACTACTTTTGAAAAACTCATGCGCATGCAAAACAATGCAATAAGCAATAACAGAATAACCACACATATGACCAAACAAACCGTGCCTCACACAGAAAGGAGAAAGCAAACAACAATCCCAAACACGTCTCACGTGAGAGGAGGATGAAAGATACAAACCAAATCAAGGCCTCATGCGTAAATGATATAAAAAATATAAGCCAAACCACGCCTCACGTAGAAGGAAAAGCTCTAATTGCGCCTCACACCAAGAAGGGTGGAGGGTGGTGTGAATAGAAGGTGCACCTAATGCTTTTAACCGAGTAAACAGCTCCAAACGCGTCTCATGCAAAATGAGGGAAGATGGTGTGAACACTAGGCGCACCTGATATTTTTAACTAAAGAAAACAACTCCGAGCACATCTCACACGAAAAGGAGGAAAGATGGTGTGAACAACATGAACACTTGTTGTTTCTAACCAAAGGAATCAACCTAACGCACAGTGACGCGAGAGAAGAAAAGGTGGAAATAATGAAGAGTAAAGCCCACGAAGACAACCCAAAACAAGGTACAAAGCAAACGCAAATCAAGGTAAAAAGTGTAAACAAGACTTTAACGAGGCTTCAAATGTGAATTTTCACAAACTAAACAAAGATAGAATCAACACAATCAAAACGATGCTCAATTATCAATTTGAAAATCAATTTTGCTGATTTGTTTCAAAATAGGCTTAACAACATACCTATGAAAGATATAAATTTGAACAACACAATCTCATTTTCTATTTTCTTTTTTTTTTTTTTTCTCTGCTTTTTCTTTCCTTTGTTTTTTTGCTTATTGTTTATTGTTGTTTTTTATTCTTTCCTATTTTGTTTTTCTATTTTTTATTACCTAGATCTGAACTAAGGTTACCCAAAGACTAAAATAATCAAAACATACAAGTCAGATACATTTGGAGCTACTGCCCAAATGAAGCACTCGACTGCTCCAATAGAGCCACTGTCGCGACAAAGGGCAAAGGGCATCCTCCTTTTATGAGCCACAGCTTGTTTTAAACTAACCCAACCTCATTTCCACACACACACCTATCCTAAACTCCCTCTCTTCTCTCTCTAACCTTCCTCTCTTTCTAGATTTCCTTCTCCTTGTGTTACCCAACAACCCTTGCAAATTTTTTCCCTTGAAACCCTTTTTACCCCTCTTCATTTTGAACCAAACAAAATTTGTTTTGGTGGAGTTTTGGGTTTCTCTTGATTTTTCTTAGATTCTCGCCAAATTTCACCCACACTTTCTCTCTTTTCCCTTTGATTTCTTTCACTCTCTTTTGTTTTCGTGTTTTTAGGATTTGCACTCAAACTCACTCACTCGCCACTTTTTTCTTCACTTCTTTTTTTCCCACTTTTCTCACTACGGTTAGTGACGAGGTTCCCATCCCCGAATCTGCCAGGGTATTGGTGTCGGCCCTAGGTAAGGACATAGAGGCCAAGGACGCTCCCTCGAGCCCGCATTGTCATCTCTTGCCAATAGGATTCTTGATGCGCCCACCTACTAGCCTCAAGACACACGCCTAACCCCATGCAGATTCGAGATTTGAGGGCCTTATTCCCGGATTGACTAGGACATCTTATCATGATCCCATTAAGCACCTATTTACCGACGCCCACATAAGAAGTTAATCTTTCCTTTGCTTTGCACTTATTTTGAACTGCAGCAAATTATCCTTTCATGCCATGCAAATGTCGATAACATTTTCAACCCACAAAGATAACCAGAGGATTGACTCGCCATATGGATCCATATCCCGCCCTGCAATCGGTATGCCGCAGACACTAGCGACGCCACCGGCTGGGCCTTTCACGCTGGGATTGGCATAGATGAGGCGGTTTCATCGCCTAGGCTGGGTCTTGGCAAAGAGGTGCGGACACCACTTGACTCGCTCCACTTCTCATCGACGGGGAGTTGACTCTAACCCCATATGACTTCTCAATGCTCACCGGCCCGCGAGGCTCATGTGGTCACCGATCTCGCTTGGATCCCGATATGACACAGCTGGTAAGTCAGACAACTTTAGCTTGGGTTATTCCAGATGCATCGCTACACAAGATGGTTTTGGTAGTTGCCTCGATCACTTTTTTACTCAACCTTCACCAAATGGCCACCTCAAGAGGTTACTCAAGA